>BSBK01001827.1:0-190000 GCA_027943335.1 Chamaecyparis obtusa | reverse complement strand
ACATTTAGTTATTTCATGAGGGTTAATCATGGGTTAATGATGTGATGCACAATGTTAAGTTTGGGTTATTATTAGGGTTAAAATAAAAAAATAGTTTTTATATTTTAAAATGATAAATTATTATAATAGGTTGACATCGGCTAAGGGTTAGGGTTTATTATATTTTAAAATGATAAATTATTATAATAAGTTGACATCGGATAAGGGTTAGGGTTTAGTAGGTCATTTTATGTTATGACTTAGGATTCAAGTAAGAGTTAGTGGCAGGGTTAGGGTTATCGATAGGGTGAGAATTTAGGTTAATAGGATATTTAACATTACGATTTATGCTTGAAGAGTACGTTACAGTTAGGGTTAGGGTTGTGATTAGTATTATATTTAGTTATTTCATGAGGGTTAATCATGGGTTAATGATGTCATGCACAATGTTAAGTTTGGATTAGTATTAGGGTTAAAATAAAAAATAAGTATTTATATGTTAAAATGATAAATTATTATAATATAAGTTGACATCGGATAAGAGTTAGGGTTTAGTAGGCCATTTTATGTTATGACTTAGGGTTCAAGTAAGAGTTAGTGGTAGGGTTAGGGTTATCAATACGGTGAGAGTTCAGGTTAATAGGATATTTAACATTATGATTTATGCTTGAAGTAAGAGTACATTACAGTTAGGGTTAGGGTTATGATTAGAGTTATGATTAGTATTATATTTAGTTATTTCATGAGGGTTAATCATGGGTTAATGATGTGATGCACAATGTTAAGTTTGGATTAGTATTAGGATTAAAATAAAAAAATAGTATATACATTTTAAAATGATGAATAATACCTATATATATATATATATATATATATATATATATATATTGGTATACTTGTTGAACATTGTTTGGGGTTAGGTTAGAAATAGTAATGAATTAGATGTCCTATATATTTATTTCCTCACATTTAATTAGTGCATTCATTGAACAAATAAATATTAGAAATGCAGAGATGAACAAAACATGTTGCAAAATGTTGGAAAGTATAGGGGCAACCATCATGGGAGCAGGAAAAAATATATATTCACTATCTTGTTCGTGAAACTTACAAACAAAGATGAAAGGGGAAATAGAAGACCCACTACAACCATTAGATATTTAAGAAGTATGAAATATAAGATAAGAATGATCTAAATCAATAACATTTCTCCATAATGATGCAAGTACATCACATATTCTTCAACAATAAAGTTGGTATGACGACCTTTATTTGTACAATGATCATGGTATACTTCTTTCATCATTGATGGAAATGCATCCACTTTTACAGATGTCTCACATAAAACTTTTGAAACATCTTCCATCTGCTTTATATCCAGTTCATCAACATAGTCAACTGATAATGCTACATTCTCCACAGCTTCGATTATAGTTACACATGACTCTTGAATGATTCGTGTACACTTGTCAAATTCCCTCTCAAAAATATGGTTTGAGCCCACCGAAGCAGAGGGGCTTGTAACCATGATGTTGGAGTCTCTATCAGAGGCAGCCATAGGTGGAATGGTATCCTGTAAAGTTTCAAACAAACATCAGTATATATAATTAATCAGAATAACCATTTTGCATTACCATTTGAAACTTTAGATGCTACCTATAGTGGAATAGTATATATGATTTTGTGGAATTTTTTTATATTCAACTTAAGAAGAAGTCGGGTTCGCAAACATGATATAAATTATATTAACGATACATATGTAAACAAAAGAGAACATGAATTTGAAATATGATACACTAATTCAATGCATAAGGATAATTCTGAACAATAATGACACAAAATAGGCAATTAATAAACAATGTAATATTTAATAGCAATACAACATTACAGTACATCATTGATTTTCAAGACACTTGAGTCTAATTTCTTCTGCTTTCCTATTGGAAAGTTGTTTCATAGTCTTCATTTTTTCATAGCGCTCATATGTGAAAGGTGGCATGATTCTCAAGCCTTCTAGAGACTTTACATGAGATATAGCTACAAATGTCAATCCCGCCCTTTCTCTTGGGCCTATATCAATTGTGGATCTTGAAAGAGTTAGTCCCTGAGATTTATGAATTTTCAATGCCCATGCCAACCTTAATGGTAACTGAAAGGTTCTACCCCTCTAGACTAGTGATATTGGAACTATTCTTGGATGATGGTCATCATATGGTAATCTAGAATAATTATCAAATTCAACCGTAACATAAGCAGGTGGTTTAGGTGGGCCGGTTCCTGGTTTGTACACAATATTCTGGATATATCCCAAGGATCCATTGACAAGACTGGCTTCAATCCATAGATTTGTAGTTAATATGACCCTTGAATCCTTACTGAACAATAACTCTAGATAAAGTTCTTCATTCGAGCAATCTTCAATTGTATTACCATTCCTTGACTTAGTTGCAAGGCTACATGCAACAGGTTTCCTCAAAAAATACAACATCCTCAAGTTATGGTTATGAACATTGGTATTTGTAGAGAACAAATGCACTGTCTTGTCAAACTCATCATTGGGCATCTAACCTCACAGGGGTTCTCATCATAAGAAATTTCCAATCATCCAAGTTTGGACTCGCATCTCTCACATTTGTGAGAAGTTGATGAAATCTTTTTTGGTGGATGTTTTCTCCATCTTGCCTAAATATTTTATCTAATGTAACCACTGTTTTGAATTCTTGCCAGAGTAACTTTTCCCACCTGTTGCTAGCATATGCTGGTTTGTCATTCACTGGAGGCAACTGACCAAGATCACCAACCAAAATAATAGATATACCTAAAATAAAGTAAGAGAAATGATTATAAGACTATCTATGAAAATTACATGATTGTATTTATAGATGAGTTATAATAATAAATATCATAGCACAAAAATAGCGTCATTAGAAAAAATGAAAGTATACCTACAAAGCTTATGTCAACACTCTATGGGAAGGCTTGCCTGAGTCAAGAATCTATATTTTCCAGCAAGTTTTGACCAATGAAGCTCATTTCATCAATCAAAACATACCTGATATGGGCCATCTCTTCTTGAAAACTTGTGAGTCACACCCGCTCTAGCTAAGAAAAATCTCTAATTAGTATTCTCAACTTTGAATGAATTGTAGAAGCTCCTATATTGAATGTCGCAACTCCAGTTGGTGCAAGTAATAGAAGTGGAGAAAGACTTGGCAAAGTTGCAGTCTGAAGAATTTGACTAATGACACCAATCAGATAAGACTTTCCTGTTCCTACTGTTCCTTGAATTATCATAAACAAAGGCATCCCGACCTAATTTCCATGGTAGTGTGTCATAATAATATCAATTGCCTTCTATTGCTTCTCACTGAGGCTTGTTAAGTTGATGCACTATGGGATGTCATCATACATGAGACATCCATGTTTCTTCATTTCTCCTATGAAGTTGATTGCTATAGCAGTATGATCTTCACCTTGATATTCACTACACCAGTTTGTATTTCTATCAACATATCTTCTTCCTAACATATCTATCTCAGAAACCTACATATGTTGACCATGATGTAGTCTGGAGATGATTTCCCATTCATGTTCTATGGTATTTTCTTGAATAACTTCATTATCTTCCACTTCAGAAGCACTGCTAGGATCATCATTTTCTGTAGGTTCTACTCTTTGAACATGCCAAGGATTATAATTGAGTGATTCCCAATTTTGTACTATAGTATCATTATCATGACCAATGTCTCTTTCAATGTTATGAAAAGGCTTGTATAGCAACAACTCAGATAAAAAAAACTTCACCCATTTACTTGAATCACGTGGAGGAATGGATACAAACCTAGGGAAAACTCTGGTAATAGCCATCTTTTGCCTTGGTCCCCATTTGTTGTCTCCTCTTTTTCTAGGATTGTATATCCAAGATCTGGCTGCTTCAATTAAGATGATACTTTCCATACAAATTGGTCTTATTTTATAGCCATCTATAAAATATTTGGCATGTTCTTCATCAATTTCCTCATTTTTTACTACTATGGATTTGAAAACCTCACGTGAGACATTTAGATTAACAAACCTTCTGCTACTCTCAACCAATGGAAGCTCTAACAACATATGACATGTTTCCTGGGCCCCTATATCCCTCTCTATAACTATTTCTGTGAGTAGCTTTTTGTATGCTCCCATAGCCAAATCATCAGGATTTTCTAGGTTTGACAAACAAATCAACATTTTAGAATAGGTTTTTGAACTCCTCTCAGCTTTTGCTGCATACTTTGCAATGTACTTAATAACTGCATGTTTTGAAAGAATGGGTTGCCAATCTATATTTTCCCTCCACAGTTGTAGTATGTACCGATTATGTGAATTCACTCTATCATCATTTCTAGCAGGCTCAAATTTTATTTCACCTGATTCTGGATCGTCACATAACTTGGATCCCTCCAAATTCAATGGCCAAGGTGCATTGTAGCTAACAGAAAAAGAAGTGAGCATCTATTTTGATAAATTTATGGGAATAGTTAATATATAATTTTGATCTATTCTATATTAATTGATGAAAGAATTACCTACAAACCATTCTTCCCCTTTTTTTATGCAAACATGCACCCTCCTTACAGACTATGTGGCATTCGACACAGTTGACTATCTCTTCGTAGTCATTGTCAATATCCATCTGAGCTAGTTGTCCAGTATTTTTGAGACATGGATGTTGACCAAAATGTTGGAAAACCTACAAAGGGTTGCAAATTAAATATCATATTAAATTTTATAATAATTTCTTGTTTCTCATACACATGAATATATAGTGTGAGCATCACATTATGTGTGTATATATATATATATGATTAAATGACATAAAACATACCTATATATTTCTTTGATGAGGATCATGTCTAGGATTCCATCCATGAATAATGGAATGAAAATACCTCTCAGTAGTTTTCTGTTCCTCCTCATTTGACTAGTCTATGGTGTCCATGTTTGGTGCTCCTTCGAGCCATAAAAACCTTCGAGCCATAAAAATCCATGCACATGAGGTGAACCCCTATGTTGCCACTCATACCCACACCAAAAATCACTGACTTTCATACCCTTTTCAAGTATCTCTTTCCAAAACATTGTATGCCTCAAATGCATGTAATGTGCAACTATATGAGGATAGTTAATGACATTTTGTCTTCTCCACTTTTGAGCTTCTCGTGGATCAGTTGGTGCTGTTCCGGGCATCAGTGCATGCAAATCAGGCCACTGCATATCTACTGCACTCAAGGTGAAGAAAATTGTAGGAGTCCCAATTTGGTGAAGGATATCTATTAATTCTACTCTACATTTACACCAATATGATCTTGTTCCTCTTAGAGTTGTTCCAAATCCCTTCAACCTATCTGCCAAATTATTATGTGGCATATTTTCCATATGTTCTCTTAGATCATTGATGGTAATTGACATGTCTTTAAAACTCCTTTCTACAAATAAAGAAGATGAATTTTGTGCATGATGTCTCATTATCATATTCATCATGAAATACCTAAACCTAGGATGTTTAGCAAACTGATGATCCCTATATCGCAACAAATGCTTCACATATTCATGTAGATGAATTCTCCTCAATCTTGGCTCTAACCAATCACATCTTCCATTAGGAAATAATGTTGGAAATGCCATATCTAACAATCTTGATGTGACATATTCATTGATAGGTGATGCACCTATAGCTGGCCATTCAATTAATGCAGATGGAACTACCTCAGGATTGTTAACCCATGCTTGGATTAATTCCATTTCTCTTTGAGCATTAGGTGGTTGTGAAGCCATAGATGTTGTTTGTTGAATTACATTACCTTCATCTGTCTCCATGACTGGACCCACAAAAACCACTTTGTTTGCATCGGAATCAAATTCCATGTGGACTATCCTCAATCTATTAAAAACATTTTGATCAGTATTTGTAGGCAAGTCATTGAGAGCATGTTCATCAATTCTAACATCTGCATAAAACTTGTCATGGTCTACTTTGTACTTCAATGCCCTGTACACACGATCCTTGTTTATAGTAAAGTTATAACGTGTACCATGTTGATCCCTTCTATGAACAATAATAATTGGCAAATGCTCAATTGTGTGTGGTAAAACTTTGGCCACTTGTTCTACATGTTGAGGAAAACTTATAGTGTGTCCTTTGTACTTATACTGACCACCAATTGCATCTGTAACTTGCAGTATAGGACTGACACGTGCAATCAACATCTCTTCAACCTGAGTCAAATTTGCAAGCTCTTCTAGTTGAGATCCAGGGTCCATATTGTTTTGTGAGTTCCTCTTTCTTGTCTACACCTATTGCATATTGGGCCTTCACAGGTGCGATATAATTTCATTGCAAGATATGATTCTTGACAAACATGACACATTTGAGGAGTCTTCAAACTATTTATCTGATGCCTAAACTGCATTTGCAATCTTCTAAATTCAGTTTCAAGCATATGATTTGGGTTTCCCATGTTTTCCACACTACCTTCAACATCAACATTCATTTCTAATTGATTTTCATGATGTGGCATTTGTAGAACACGCTCTATAGATGCAGACTCTTCATTTTCAACATCTAACTAAATGTTTACATTAGGCGGATTGTTATATCTATGGCTCGGTTTAGGATCATCTTGAATCAGTTGAGGCCCTTCATTTTGAAGGCTTTGAATAGAAGTTCATTGACAGTTGTTCATTGAAACATTTATATCAGCTCTATTTTTAGTTTCTAATTGTTCCACTATTACCTCTACCCTTCTTCTACGAACTATTTGTCTATCAGTTTCATTACGCCTGACCCTATGTTGTTCTCTTTGACTTTCAGTCAATTGTTGTTGCTGATGTCTGTGAGACGCTCTTCTATATTGTCTTTGATATTCTCTTCTAGCTTCTTCTGATTCAAAGATCAACCTCAGTCTCACCATATCTAGTATGGAATAATGTTAAATTAGTGACCTTAGCAAACTTTATATTATGCATATGTTAAAACATTCTAATAATTAGAAAGAAAGAATTTTACTTGTCAATTAATATGTTTTTATATATATACATTTGATTTAGAAAATGCCAATTTATAATACATCGCAATTTAGTTGTGATAATTTATGTATCATATTTAAATTCTTATTTAAACATACAGAATACAAATTCTGAAAAATAAAAGACAATAAGAATACTTTGAGTGTAGACACCATAAAAATTTGACATACATGGAGTGAATTAGAGCCAATATATACAAGAATAACAAAATGATTTTTTTTTTAATAATAATTGATATACAATAAGGATTGCAATGGTCTAAAGGCCATTTTGTGAAAACGTGACAACACAGGATCTCTTATTTGTAATACTAAGCAATCAATCCAAAAACACACGTGATCCAATTTGGATCTCAATACAAACATTAATTGTCAACATTTCAATTCCAGTATGTTTGCCTCCATCTTCCCCTAACCCATTCTTGCTCTACTCGTACGTGGGCGTGTGAATACGGCTTCAAAGTGTGAGAATCAGGAAAGTACACCTCATAGAACTCTACCTAACTAAGGGGGGAAACAAATCTATCAATGGTCACGCCCGACCACCAACAGTCATTGTCTAGCACTTCAACTACAAATCCATGAGGTACAAATTTTGGCAAAGTAATAGGAGGCGGGATAGGTCTCATATAATCTACATAGACCTCCTCAACAAGGGGCTCTCGAGCCCATTCATCATTTATGAAATGGTGGTACTTGACGCAATATTTTGTCACCTCACTATTGTTAATAATGTCTACAATTGTTGCCTCGAACCAGGCCCCTTCGAACCCCTCTTCATCAAAGCTAATCTCAACCTTCATGCCCATAGTAAACTCCATGTATATGCCTAATTTATGATTACAAACATAAATAAATTAAACTTAACAAATTCAATTGCATTAAATGAGTTTCAAAATATAATTTTTTATACAAAATGATGTAAACCTAATTTTAAAGAACAATTGATTATATGAATTTCATTAATTTCATTAATAGCATTAACATAATCAATTTCATTAAATCTAATTTAAATGAAATTGAGTAACATAAATATTGCAACATTCACATATTTTGTAAAATAGCAACAAAATGTTGTATTTTAAACTAACTATGAAAATAGCAATAAAAGAAATATAATATTAATGTCATTAAACAAAATCAACTTCATTAAGCCAACTTCTAAATCAATTTTGTAACATTAGAAGACCTTATACATTCATATTAATATACTAATAAATTAATTTTTTAAATATAATAAGGAATTGAAATCTAAATGTAATATTCTAAAGGTAACATTGTAAATGGAAATCTCCTAAATTTATACAAAAATAAAATATAATTAATCTAAATCATATTTCTAACATTTAAATCAAATAAAAAATAAATTATAATTATTAATTATTACATTATTTAAAGCAAATAAAAATTACTAATTGTAAAGAAAATGAATCAAATTTAAAGCAAATAAATCAAATAAAGGTAATATTCGAAATGGAAATGTCCTCAATTTATATAATTAATCTAAATCCTAATTTGTAACCTTAAAAAATTAGTAATTGCAATTTTAATTATATAAATCCTATTAAAATAAATGTAATTTTAACATTTCAAAGTAACTATTAAATTAATTTGAAAATCTAATTAGGAATTGAAATCTAAATGTAATATTGTAAATGGAAATCTATATCTAACAAAGTTAATAGTCAAAATTAAATTTATATAAAAAACAAATATTACACCATGGCGGCATTGCCATCCACAATGTAAAAAGATTATTTAAATAAAAAATCTATATTTAAATCAAAAAATCTATATTACACCATAGCGGCATTGCCATCCACAATGTAAACAGATTATTTAAATCAAAAAATCTAGATTTTACAAAAAATCTATATCTAACAAAGTTAATATTCAAAATTAAATTTATATAAAAAAAAAATATTACACCATGGCGGCATTAACATCCACAATGTAAACAGATTATTTAAATATATAAACATATTATCCAAAGTGAATGTTTATAATTAGAAAAGGATAAGAATTAGATCTAATAACTATATTAAACAACTCCAAAATAAATCAATTCAATTTTATTGCATAATGCATAATGGTTACATTAGAAATACCACTTATCATATTATGACATAAAATGTAGTGGAAAGTCCTCTTTTAAAACTTAATAATTGTATTTAAAGAATATTAAATACAATTCTTAAAACAATATTAATCTAAAAATGATATAAAACTATATCAATCTAAAAACAATATTAATCTAAAAACAATATCAATCTAAAAACACTATAAAACTAATATAAAACTATATAAAAAAATTATTTTTTATATAGTTTTATATAGTTTGATATTACATCTAAAATAATCTAATATCAAACTATATAAAATTAATCTAAAAAAAACCTATATAATATGAGATCTAATAAAATAGATCTAATATCAAATATTAGATCTAATATTTGATATCAGATATTAGATCTAATATCAAACAATATTTAATATTAGATCTAATATCAAGCAATATTTAATATTACATTTTATATAGTTTGATATTAGATGTAATATCAAACTATATAAAATAATATTAAAATAAATTACTATCAAACTATATAAAATAACATTAAATTAAATGCAATATAAAACAAAATCTATTTACTTGTTTGATATTGATGAAAGTTGCTTGCAAATTAGCTCTCTGCAATGCAATCCTCCTCTCTGCTATTCACAAATTTCTCTCTCACAAATCCTCAGAAATCTAGCTTGTGCTCTCAAAAAAAATTAGCTTGAGCAATGAAGAACACTATTTTATAAATGAAGGGTGGCTCTTCATTGCTCAAGCCTTTCATATTCCCGAATGAACGAACACATCATATTCCATGCGTTAACAAAAATGGAACTTTAAATTTAAAAAAAAAAAGTTTAATGCCTCGCCCGCCGTGCTAGCACCGTGCACTTGGCTGCCGGCACTAGCAGCGCCAGTGCAGTGCGTTACGTATTGCACTGGCGCTACCAGTGCCGGCAGCCAAGTGGCCACCTCTATAGCACATGGACCCCACGTCTGCAGTGAACGGCCCCCACTCCAAATGCATTCATTTTTTGATTTTTTGAAATCATTTTTGATTTTTTGATTTTTGTAAATGTTTTTTGATTTTTTGAAATTGTTTTTGATTTTTTTGTGATTGATTTTTTATTTTGTCATGATTCATTTTTGTAATAGTTTTTTTTATTTTTTGATTTTATTAATTGTAAATGTAACTGACTACCATTCTTTTTTATGTACACGGCATATTCCAAGGAATATGTCATGCTGGTGTCTTCCCTTTCCGCTGCAACTGTATAGGAACGCCTCTCGGCGTAATCACCAAATCTTATTTTGAGACAAAGATCTATTTACATTCATTGTTGTAAGGACATCAAAAATTTTGTTCTTGAACTCATCTATTAGATAGAACAAGAAAACAACTTAGTTAGCAATCAATGGGTTTTAGTTCAGTGCTTTCCCAAAAAAAATGAGGGTCAATAATAAGGTTTACCATATCTTTGAAAGGATAAATAATTCCAAAACTAGTTCTATTGTAGACACAAATAATAATACTGAAAGTGAGTTCTTTATTATTGAATACCAGTTTTGAATCCACATAAAGCAATTTTGAATAAGAGAATTGATTTCATAGTGGATTAGAATTTTCAATACAAGAGCTAAGTCCATGTCAAACAATGAAAGCAACATGTAATTTCACAAGAACATTTGAGTAAAATGACAACAACTACAAATTTCACTGAATTAAGGCAGTTAAGTCAACAATTTTTAACAATTAAATAATGGAATATAGTAAAAAATTCATTAACATGTCAAAATAAAAAGGTGAACTTCTCAAACTTTTGCAGTGAGTCTTATCGAGTAAAAAAGCTTTTGGATTGGTCTTGTCTATTATTTTTATAAGGATTTTGAGTCATACCTCTTAATTTGTTGTGTGGATAATTCAAAGTGTGGGAAAGATTTATGAGGTAAAACTATTGAGTAATAGAAAGGCATCTATATATGGTGTACTTGAGATGACAACCATACAATGATCCTTAGAGATTATTAAGACCAAAGATGCTTTGAGTCTATTGGCCAAGATTTTAGGCATGAGTTTGTAGGATGAATTGCGAGAGGAAAACTCTTGAACTTGTTGAAGGAGACAACATTCTTTTCCCAAGAAATGAAAGAAAAAATGTAGAGTTGATGGTACTGATTATATTTTTTTTAACATCTTCAACCATTTGAAGAAGATAAGATGCAATGAGGTAAAAAAAAATGATGATGGAAATAAATAGAGAACCCATTAGGGGTAGGGACTTCACCTTTTGTTGAGCTAGAAGTGATGTCTTTGAGCTTGTCCACAATGTCTACCTAACAAAGAATATTTTTAATGTCCTCAGTGACGACATTTGAGATGTTGTTGTGAAACAACGCTTGAGTAACATAGTTTTTGTCTAATTTATGATAAAGTGCTTCATAGTTATCATAAGAAACCTCTTTAATTTCTTCAATATTAGATATTTTGTTGTAATTTTCTAATAAAATTTCTCTTATCATGTCCCTTTGGCACTTTGATGGGTTTTGAGGTTAAAGAATCTAGTATAATTGCTATTGTATAATTGGTATAAACCCTAGGTCACCAAAAACACCCAAATTTGAATGAAAAATTAATAGAGGACCTCTCAAATTATTTTGTCTTTAATTGCAACAGTTGTAAATAATTTCAAAGTTGATATGCCAACTAAAAACATAAAGAAGAATATCCATTGCCAAGTGTGAAATATAGGCAAATTGAATTGTTTCTAGATCATATGCTAAAAATGACCAAATGACCTACTAGTACTCCTATTGGTCAATTAGGATGATATAGACGTATGAAGTCATATCAGGTGGGACCACTAAGAAAGATTTTGTCAAATTTTCAAAAAAAAGTTGTAACAAATTTCCAATGTTATCTGGTCCACTAAGATGCTACATATGCTATTTGCCTACTAGTAAATTCACCCAAAATTGCCCAACATATTTTTAGATATGGTTCATTTAAGGGCTTCTTCATCTTTTGATTCACATTAGTTGTTCTTGAACTTTTACCTCAATGAATCCTCCTATCTATGTTCCCTTTATGTTTACTATTTATATCAAATTGTTTAGTTTTTTAAACCTTTAGGGTTTATACTTCACTAATTTTATTTCCAAGATACAATATTGAAACATAGAAGTTGGATGCTTTTATTGTACTACTACCACAAAAAATATAATTTTCAATGGGATATGCGATAAATAATTTAATTAGTATAATTACATTCATACACCGAAAATCTCTTACCAACTAATGGAGTACCAATGCAATTTTGTAGGAATACTTCACCTCGTCTAAGATATGGCTCTCTCTCTCTCTCTTTGATGGAGGACGTGATAAAGAACATAAACAAAAAATCTCTGGGTGTACATTCGCATCTCCAAGTTTCCAACATTGGAATGTTTGGAAAAGGAAGTGAATAAAAAATTAGGTAAAAGTTAGATATCTCTGACGAAATACACTTGTTATAATGTAACCTACCGAGAAAGTATAACAATTTAATAACTTCTAAGGAAATTGAAAGGGGTTCTATAATTCAACTCAAAATATATACTAGTTCAACAATTTGTAACTCAAGCTGAGCCAACAACTACAATGACTACAATACAATATCACATTCTCATTTTACTGCACCTAAAATAAACTACTAATAGCGAAAATTAATTTAATTACACAGGTTGATTGTTATCTCTGAACTAGAGGTTGCATGCTTAGAACATGAGTTGATAGGTGAGCCCATATTATTTTTTGAAGACCAAGACAAAGCTACAAAGCATGTCATCATTTCATATAAACCATAGACAAATGTACAAGAAATTGGAACTTCCACATAGTTGATTCCTAAGATATTGATGTCTAGAGTACGTGAATCTCTATGAAATAAAAGTGACACCTCATTAATCAATCTTATTAAAATTTTTGAATCCATTCTTGACTAGAAGGAGAATAAAAGGTTGTGTCACACTAAAGAAAGAAATCCACCAACTCGATACAAACAAAGGAAATGGGAACTATTTCATCTTTGATATCATTGATATTGAGAATATAGAATTGTGTCTCAATTGATTCATTGAATTCATGAATCTGTATTTCAAAAATGTCAAAGTTGAGGGTATATATGCATTATCTCATGGGAGCATTAAATTTTTAAACAAGTGTTACAATAAGTTGATGTTGGCATAAGTATTTGTGTATAACAAGTTGGAGATTGAGTTATATGTTTGTCATTGATGTAAAATTGTTTGGCATGATGTTTTGACTTGTTACCATATCTATCAAAAGGAAAATATTGTTGTTATAATGAGAAGTTGAGTAAGGTAAAGGATATGTTGATAGGAACCTTATAGGGTAATAGTTAAGACAAACAATTGTGGACAAATGAATGATTTAATTGCTTATCATAATATAATAAGGACTTACGCTGAAGGGTGTTATTCATAAATATGTTAATAAGATATGAGTAAAGGTGAAGGTAATTTGATTAAGATACTTACTGATAAACTATTGTCTTATCGGTACACTAAATAAAATCTTATCGGTACAAATGAAGTCTTATCGGAGATAGTAAAGATCTAAAACAAAGAGAAGAATATATTATGAAACAAGAAAGTAGGATGACTCAAGCGTAATCTAAGGAGAAATGTGTTCACACAAAGATTGAGGTAAAACATATTAAGGAAGTTTCTACAAGAGTAAAACAATTTATCAATTAGCAAGTCGAAAAGTATATAAAGAAAATAAATATGGATGGTTAGATTTGATATGAAAGATACAGATCATGGATTTAATTTTAGGTTTTATGATTTAGGAAATATAATTAAGGAAGAAGAAAGAAGAAGTTTGGTATCGTGACAGAGACAAGGAGAAGATTATGGTGAAAGACTGGATATTGGTAGAACAAAGAAATTAATTAGATAAGTATTGTTGCGATCACATAGAAGGATATAAAGAAGAATAGAGAATTGAATTGGTATGTTATTGTGTTAAGGAACTTCATTGGATCTGAATTAGCATGATTAGTGCAAAATACATATCATTTGTTAGCTGTTACTCTCTAACAATTATGACAGTAAAATCCCTTACTGAGTGACCCTAAAAGGTCTATTGTAAAATCCTCTAACCAGGTGGCATTCACAAAAGAGTGTCTAAAATAATCTAACTAGGTAATTCCTAATAGACTAAAATACTTTAACTGGTCTCCAAGAAAAACCCTTAATCGGGAAGCATTTAACTGTGATTTTGTAACCCTAATAAGGTGAGCCTTTAATAGGGAAGGCTCTTAACTAGGCATATTCCATAAGAGCACAATTATTTGTGGTCATTGTTCTCACATCGTGGTTTTCACCCTAATAGGGTTTCCTTGAGATAAATATTGGTGTTATTGTTGAGTGAATGGTTTTATATGCTGCATGGATGTTTAATGTTTAGTTAACTAATAATGATGTTATAGGTTAATATATATCTTGATTGGTAAATCTATTTAAATAAGTATTGGGACTAAATTTAGTTTGGGTTGGTGATTATTGATTTTTCCCTGCTCTCATTAATCAATCTTTTACCTACAATTGTTATTAGAGATAAGTTCCCTGATTCAAAAAGCTTAAACTACTAAGGGAAAAGATCCAAAGATGTATAGGAAGGAAGAACCCAATTTTACGAAGGACAATTTCAATACATGGGTGACTCTGATAGTAGTTGGCTATCTTACCACATAGTACAGACCACCCAATGGAACACCCTCTACAAATGAGAAAAAGGAAATGTTGATACACAAATCAGTAATGATAGATATTGGAAGTGCCCTATTTGATGTTAAATATGTTGATATCCAACACATGGATAATGCAAAATACATGTGGGATAAGTTGAAAAATGTCTATGGAGGTGATGCACATGTACTAAAGGCTAAAGTTGATAGTCTAAAAGGAAAGTATAATGAGATAACTTAGATGCAAGATGGAGAAAACATTACACAATAGAGTATAAGGATAAAAGAGATTTTTGTTGCTGCTAGAGGAGGTGGAGAAAACCTTGAAGATGATGATGTAGTAAGTAAAATTATCAGAACACTTACACCTAGGTATGCAAATAGAGTTTCTTTTATTCAAGAGTTAAGATCTATTGATCCAAATAAAGTCACATTGGATTAATTAATAGGAAAATGGACTGCATTTGAGTTGAGTAATTTTGATAATAGTCAACCTACTACTGAAGTTGCATTGTAACCCTCAACAAATATTGGATCATCTAGAAAAGGAAAAGTTGTTTATGATTCAGATGACTATGAAGGTTTAGTTGCTGAAGAAAAAGAGTTGAAAGAACTCAAAGGTTTAATAGACAAGATATTTCCCAAAGGAAAAGGATGATATAAAGGGAAAAGTCATATTGCATGCTAGAATTGAAGACAAATTGGTCACTTTGCACACAAATGACCCAAAAAATTGAAAAAGGAAAATGATAGTGAAAAGAAGGATAAATACAAGAAATACAAAGACTTGAATTAAAAAAACAAGAAGATGTTTTATGTAGTTGAAGATGAAGATGATGATACTGATGATAATGATGAAGAAATAGTATTTGTTTCTATATAGGAAGATCCCTCTATTGACGACACTCAAACTGTTGAAGAAATAAATTTGATCAAAAGCATGAATTGTAACATCGATTGGAGAATTGAAATTGATTACACACATCATATAACTGGAGATAAGAACAAATTCAAAACCATGGAACATTGGGATGGAGGTTCAGTATGATTTGGAAATGGTTCTCCCTGTGTAATTAGAGGTAACAGTTCTATTACTTTAATTGATGAAATTACTTGTGAAGATGTCTATTGGGTTGATGGAATGAAGTGCAATTTTCTAAGTGTATCTCAATTAAATAACAAAGGATTCAAATTTGAGTTTGGTAATGGAAAATGTAAGATATTAGAAAAGACTGGTGAACTGATTGCTATCGGTGAACAAACAAAAGGTAATCTTTTCAAGATGAATACTACATTTGGTCATTGTTTAATTACTAAAGTAGAAGAAAGATGGATATGGAATAAACGACTTTGTCATGTGAACTTTTCTAATTTGGTGAAAGTTAGAAAGAAGAAAAGTATCAAAGGAATATCGATACTAAACAAACTAGATAATTCCATGTGTAAGGAATGTCAACTAGGGAAATGACTAGTTCAAGTTTCTCAAGTAAGGTCTACTCTATAGAACATATTTTAGACTTAGTACATAGATTTATGTGGTCCTATAAGTATAGAAAGTTATCATGGTGATAAGTAATTTATACTAATTGCTGATGACTACTCAAGAATGATGTTTGTAATGTTCTTAAAGGTTAAATCAAAAGGTTTTCATATGTTTAAAATGTACAAAGCGAGAGTTGAGAAGGAAATTGGAAAAAATTTGAAATGTCTTAGATCAGATAGAGGAGGTGAATTTACTTCAAATGAATTTAATGAGTATTGTGATGAACATGGAATCAAAAGATAAGTAACTACATTGAGAATGCCTCAACCAAATGGAATTATAGAAAGAAGAAATAGATATATTGTTGAATGTGCGAGAACTTTGTTAAATCAGAAAGGAGTTGCATAGAAAATCTAGAGAGACACTATTAGAAATGTGGTATACACATTGAATAAGTACAACTCAAGAAAGGAACAAACAAGACACCATATGAAATCTGGTATGGGTGAACACCTAATGTAAGCTATTTCAAGATATTTGGAAGTAAATATTATATCAAGAAAGATGAAATGAAAGAAAAATTTGACACCAAAAGTGATGAAGGAATATTTTTAGGATATTCTACCAAAAGAAAGGCCTACAAGTGTTTGAAAAAAAGGACAAACAAAATGATAGAAAGTGTCAATGTAAAGATTGATAAATTCTCAAAACTAAATGAGAAAGAT
Source organism: Chamaecyparis obtusa (assembly GCA_027943335.1). Lineage (NCBI taxonomy): Eukaryota > Viridiplantae > Streptophyta > Pinopsida > Cupressales > Cupressaceae > Chamaecyparis > Chamaecyparis obtusa. The sequence goes on along the minus strand of BSBK01001827.1, from coordinate 172,940 downwards.
AGTGGAAAGAAACTAGAAGGATATGGTGAATTGATCTACTTTGAATATGAAATAGAAAAAGAGAAAGTACAAGAACCAATACTGCTCAACCGATAGTTGTACAATAAGGTGAAACTAAAATAAATGAACAGATTCAGAATACGAAGCTTGTTGGAAATATTCAGGAATTAACCAAGTTACTGAGAGGGGAGGGGTGAATCAGTAACTCCACATTTTCTTCTAATTTTAACATGTATTTTACTTTTTAACCTTTGCATACAGAAAGCATGAAACTTAAAAGCATTCACAATAATGACACATAGATTTGGTTACCCAGAAACCTTCCAAAAGAAAGTAAAACTGGGGTGGGGATGAAACCCACAAAGCTTTAATATTGCAGAATAAAGTTGGCCGGTTAAGGCTTACAATTTGATCACTTCTAATGATCTGCCCTGTTAGGAGCAATAAGGATTGCTAAATCCACCCTGTTAAAGGATTTACAAACATACAGTGAAGTATGCACTCGGTAAAGAGATTTATACAAAGACTGTTAAGTCTACCCGGTTAAAGGATTTAGTACTGATTCACCTGTTAGAATGAAACAGTAGATCTCTGCTTTGCAACTGGATTGCTGATTGAGATTCTCTGATGTACTATCACCTTCTGTGATGAATTTGTCTTTGCTGAACCTTATACTTCTGAAGCCTTCTGCAATTCACTTATCTCTGCCTTTCTTTTTCTTTCACATATATTCTACTTTTATTATTTTTCATCTTTTTACAATATAGTTTATATACAAGTCTCAAACAATTAATTACAATTACAATTACACAGTCGGCTTGACAAATAAACATAAGTGCTACTAAGTCAGCCCAAATATGGTTACTCGGTTCCTTCAAACTGACTCGGTGACTTTCTGATACTCGGCGTCCACTGCATTACTTGGCATCATCATGCACTCGGTAGAAGTGAAGGCACAGTTCATACTGATCACTCGGTAGGTATTGAACTCGGTAAGCATTGGTGACTCGGTAGACAAGATGTTACTCGGTTTACATTGTCCTGATCGGTTTGTACTAACTTGCTCGGTTTGCACTGTCTGCTCGGTTTGCACTGTCTGCTCTTAAGTGTTGTCACTAGTGGCAATACTGCTTAATGCCAACAATCTCCCCCTTTGGCATTAGTGACAAAAACACTTATTGGCCAAAATTTATATACACGAATCATGCTGAGTTTTATTTTGATTTTTCAAAATTTGTCTTTGTTATAGGGCTTTATACATTGTCTCCCCCTTTCAATGTGCTAACTATTTCTTATACAAATCTATAACTATATACATATCTCTCCTTCTATACATATCTCCCCCTTTTTGACGATAATGCCAAAGGTGCATATACAAGTTATTTACAGAGAGAATCCAAAATTTGATAAGAAATCAGAATGTACCTTCATTATTAGTGCCAGGGTTCTGTCCCAACTTTCTTGCAGAATCTTACATGTTTGTATAGCAATTTGGATTTCTGCAGAGAGTTCAATCATGTGATCTGCTATGGAGAACTGATTGTCATGAATCAATGTTCTGGAATGTTCAATGTGCTTATACATTGTATTCATGATGGGAAGGATCATGTGTTGGATGTCTAGCAGTGTGGACCGGATCCTTGAGTCTTCTTTCAATAGATCAGACTGCATATTGGATAGATGTGAAATTTTCATGTGATGAGCAGAGCTTGAACTTGGTTCAAGTTGCAGCTTCTGTATGCTAATCTTCATATCCTCATCCATTTTATTCATTTTATCTTTGACATCCTTTGTGAACTCGGCAAAATTGCATAGTCTGGCCAAAAGAGAGGTAGCATTCGAATAACTAGACTCTATGTTAGACAAAACTGAAGACAATTCCACTTGGTTGATAGCTATGTGCTGAGCAATGTGCTCAAGCACTTTATTGTTGAATCTCTTCTCGGCTCTTTTCAACTAACTTTTCTGTCCCAGATGAGTCCTCATTGTATTTCTCAACTGCTTCTACCAATTGTAACAAAACATGCTGGGAGGAGTCTACTTTAATGCCTAATGCATCAGACAAAATGTCCTTAGCATCCTTGATGATTTGATACTCCTTGTCTCTCTCCTCTTTAAGCTTCTTTTATTTTGCTTTCCTTTGGAGGATCTCACCTATATTCTGCATCTGGTCTACTGAGAGATTTGCAAAATCTAAAGTAGGAATCTCTATCTCTTCATCTAGGTCTATATCCTCAACTATATTTTTACCCAAAAATTTTATACTCGATAGAGCCTTAGGCTTATCTGTACTTAATGCTCTTGTAGTAGTGACAGTAGATAAAGTAGGGCTGGCTATTGACACTGGTATACTTTCTACTGGAGAACTTAAAATATTTACACTTGATGATTCAAAAGCTAGAAAACTTACTGGTACAGGAGACTGCAGCTCGGTAGAAGAAATGGTAGCTGCCTCTGATGTTGCTAGGGATGATTGGACAAATGTAGAAGTTGTCACAACCATGCTTGAAGGTGTCTCTGGGCTGGATGTAGAGACTTTCACTGGAGAGGTAGGAAGGGATGCAATGACTTCTGCTGCTATCCTTACAGTATCATCTACCTCGGTGTCTTCTTCTTGCTCATCGCTATCATCTTCAATATCCTTTATTATTACAGTTTCAATGCTCGGTTGGTGAAGGTGGTATATGTTCTTCCATGTGGCTTTTGCAGCCTTCACAACCGATTCAATATTTTTGATCAAAATCAAACAAGTATTGAACTTCAATGTCATTTTATTTTCATTTTCTTTTAGTGCCTTCTTTACTTCATCATTGTTCAGGCTCGGCATCAACTGTCTTAGGTTTTGATCAAATATGTCTATTACAGTTTGCCTTGCATTGCTCCATCTCATTCTTATTGGATTTAATAGAACTGCTGGAACCTGTGGGGTAATTTCTTCAGGAAAGTATTTCCACTGTCCCATCTTCTCAACAACAGCATCTTCTATTTCCTTCTGTTCTGCTTCCGATCTGGTTTCATATCTCAAGGATTTTATGTTACTTACTCCAGATCCTGATCCATCTCTGAAGAGTTTGAGCTTTTCTTGAAGGCTTAGAGGAGGCCTTTTGAATACTATGTCTTTATCTGCCTTTTCTGCCTTGTCTGCCTTGCCTCTTGTATTTCTCCTTGTAAACACAGCAGTGGGAGGCACAGATGCCTTAGTGATAAAAACTTTTCCTTTCTTCTTTGCAGGTTCTGGTTCCTCTGTTTTCTCATCCTTTTCCTCTTCTTTTTCACCTATTTCTTCTTTCTCCTCGGTTATCATTTGCATTTTAGCTATCCTTTTCTTTCCTTTGTTTACCGCCTGTGGAAGCTTTATGCTTAGTTCAATTCTCATCTTAGCTTCATCATATGTTCCAAAATATGGGGCTTTGGGATTGACAGGCTGATTTAGAAGTGCTTCAATAATGTTCTTGGTTTCATCAATATTTACCTCATAAGGAAGAGGTTTTACATATACAGTTCTCGGTTTAACTGCTTGAACATACACATTATCACAATCTACCATAAAACAGATGTCATCTTTGTAATCTTCCACCAACTTCTGTGGAATCCGGAATCTGTCATTCATTTTCTCTTTGAAAGACTCAAAATAATTATCCATGATGCTTTCAAAGTTTTCACCCATTTCTGCGATGTATTCATTAATTTCATAAAGTACTGGCACATCTTTTCTCCATACAACTTTTCCTTTTGAAGGGAAGAATTTCTGAACATAGAAGAATAAACAGACTAACAAGGATCCAAACTTACATGGATTGTTTTTGGAAGTTTTGATGCTTTCCATGTTCTTGTTGAATTGTTTCAACAATAAGTCTGCTAGGTCAAATGTCAAGTTGTTTTTGACCACTTTGTATGCTAGGTCAACAGCTTCACATGAGACACTGTTCTGTCGACTAGAACTGTAAATCTTGTGTGCAATGATATGTGTACCAAACTTCAGTTCGGCATCGGTAATGCTGCTAACCTTCATGCCTCTACCATCCCACTCGGCTAGGGTTTTCTTCTCTAGTTCTGTCTGACCTAGGGTTTTGGTAGTTTTAGCTTTGTTCAACATGGGAAGACCGGTAACTTGATGAATCATTTTCTTTGTGATCTCAATAGGTTGCTCAAGCCAAATCTTGCCATCATGTACTCGGCTGAGAATGTACCTAACCCATTTATCTTGAAAGTTTCGAGGAAGATGTGCAATGTGGACTAAACCCTTATCTTCCAGATGTTTGTGCTCGGGTTTCAAAGTACCATCCACACATAGTTCCTCACGCACAATGTCTAGTTCTAGGTTTCCCATTTCTTGAATAGAACAGTTAAAATGATTACGGATATCGTTGCTAAGCAGTACCTTAGGAGGAATCTGAGATTGAGCTCCGTTCGGATCTAGGGTTGCAGCAATTGCGGGCACGATCTTAAAATCTGGTGCTTTCCACTCCCCTTGAACTAACATATCAGATCCTTTCTTCGCTGAAGTGCTGGATGATGCCATGGTAGCTCACAGAAAATTCCTTTCGCAAGAGTATTAAATCACCGGGTTGCCCTTGAAGTTTTCTACTCTCAAAGTGCTTAAAGATTCGCGGTGAAGAATGAGTTCGATTACTTGCTTTTTGTTTACAACTCTGTCATTAATGCTTATTTCAAATTAGGGTAGGAATTCTGATAGACTGTCACCTACTAAGAATTAATTGCTCAGAAAAGACTTCGCAACTCGGTGAACTCAAAAATTCATAATGCTCCGACCTCGCTCGGTAAAGACAGGTACCGACCTTGCTCGGTGAAGACTATACCGACCTCCCTGTGATCTCACTGCATCTTGCATGCTGATTCAGACTTTTCTTTTAATTTCAGTTTTGGAACTGCTTGAGATTGATCTATGAGAGTACAGTTCCAGTGCTTCCTTGGAAATTTAATTTGAGTCGATAGAGCCATCCATTCCATTACTTGGACTGGATTGCTCGGTAGCTTTAGGAATCCATTTTTGTCTCACCTGTTTCCTGACCTTAGTTGCTTCATTCTTCTTTCCTTCTTCAATTTCATTAGCATTCATGCAGTTTCTGGCTATGTGACCAAGTTTAGTGCATTTGAAACATCTTACGGTAGTGTCTCTTTTCCTTAGATGATGTTTTATGCAATTCATGCCAATGTGTCCATATTCTCCACAGTAATGACATCTACACCAGGTGTTGTAGTCCCATCCAAACATTGCTTTCACAATTTGTTCTGCTGGATTAAATGTCTTGGATCTGCACTCAGATGCCTTGTGACCTTGTTTGTTGCACTTGTGACAATTACCTCTGAATCTAGGTTTTTCCCTGCATTCATTTGCTTTGTGACCAGGTTGATTGCAGTTATAACATTTTCCATTGAATTCTGCTTTTTCATTGTTCCAACATTTATTTGAAGTATGTCCTATTTTACCACAATGATTACAAGTAGGTTTTTGATTTCTTTTAGTACCTTGCTTAGAGGATTCGCCTTCTTCTTTGTATCCAAGTCCTGCTTTTCCTTTTTGCCTATGAAGATTTCGTTCATACAGCTGATTCAAGTCTTCTTGACTTTTTAGCATTCCTTCATTGATTTGTTTTTCAGCGTTTAGGTCATCCATCAATCTTAGATTGATTTCCTTTTCAGATCTTAGTTCTTCTCTTGTGTTTTCTATTTCTGATCTTAGATTTAGAATTTCTTCATTTGTATGAGAGATCTGATCAATTAGATTTTCTAGCTGAAGGGTTTTGTTTTGGACTTCAATGTTTCTTCCATCTAATTCATCTTTCAACTTGTTTCTCTGTTCCAAGATCTCACAGAATCTTGTAGAGTGTAGTTCTTGTTCTCTTTTCAATTTTCTCACTTCTTCCTGCAGAGACCCATTCTTTTCTAGGAGTTCTTTGATAGCATTGTTTGCTTCATCTGAGTTATTTGAGGGAAGAAGATCTTCAATCTTTTCTTCAATGTAATTTTGATCATTCATCTGATTTGCAAGTTCCTTCCTTCTTCTTAGGGATTGGGAAAGATGTTCTTTTGCTTCTTTGAGTTTAGCTATGGCCATTTTCAGATCTAGCTTTTCATTTTCAATCACCTTGTTTAGTTTGAATACCTCCATTGTCCTGGATCTTTGCTCAAGCTAGTTAAGCTTTGTCTTGAGAACCAATGCAGCTCTGATACCAATTGTTGGAAATATTCAGGAATTAACCAAGTTACTGAGAGGGGAGGGGTGAATCAGTAACTCCACATTTTCTTCTAATTTTAACATGTATTTTACTTTTTAACCTTTGCATACAGAAAGCATGAAACTTAAAAGCATTCACAATAATGACACATAGATTTGGTTGCCCAGAAACCTTCCAAAAGAAAGTAAAACTGGGGTGGGGATGAAACCCACAAAGCTTTAATACTGCAGAATAAAGTTGGCCGGTTAAGGCTTACAATTTGATCACTTCTGATGATCTGCCCTGTTAGGAGCAATAAGGATTGTTAAATCCACCCTGTTAAAGGATTTACAAACATACAGTGAAGTATGCACTCGGTAAAGAGATTTATACAAAGACTGTTAAGTCTACCCGGTTAAAGGATTTAGTACTGATTCACCTGTTAGAATGAAACAGTAGATCTCTGCTTTGCAACTGGATTGCTGATTGAGATTCTCTGATGTACTGATCACCTTCTGTGATGAATTTGTCTTTGCTGAACCTTATACTTCTGAAGCCTTCTGCAATTCACATATATTCTACTTTTATTATTTTTCATCTTTTTACAATATAGTTTATATACAAGTCTCAAACAATTAATTACAATTACAATTACACAGTCGGCTTGACAAATAAACATAAGTGCTACTAAGTCGGCCCAAATATGGTTACTCGGTTCCTTCAAACTGACTCGGTGACTTTCTGATACTCGGCGTCCACTGCATTACTCGGCATCGTCATGCACTCGGTAGAAGTGAAGGCACGGTTCATACTGATCACTCGGTAGGTATTGAACTCGGTAAGCATTGGTGACTCGGTAGACAAGATGTTACTCGGTTTACATTGTCCTGATTGGTTTGTACTAACTTTCTCGGTTTGCACTGTCTGCTCGGTTTGCACTGTCTGCTCGGTTTGCACTATCTGCTCGGTTTGCATCCAGAATGCAAATAAGTGTTGTCACTAGTGGCAATACTGCTTAATGCCAACAGTAATAGGTCAAGAATCTTAAGAGTAAACCATAGCTTGTCAGATATAATTAGAGACATGAATGATGGAGTATTAACAAGAAGTCAATTAAGAGATAGAGAGAATACATGTTTACTATCAGAGATGGAGCTGATAATGGTAAAGGATGCACTAAAATATGATGATTGGATGCATGCAATGAAGGAAGAAATTGAACAGATTGAGAAGAACAAAACATGGTCATTAGTACCTAGGCCCAAAGAAAAAAATGTTATAGGTACTAAATGGATTTTTAGAAATAAACTAAATGAGAATGGTGAGGTGATTAGAAATAAAGAAATATTGGTGTGTAAAGGCTATGCACAAGAAGAAGGACTAGACTATGGAGAGACATTTGCACCTATTGCTAGATTGGAAGGAGTCAAAATATTGTTGGCTTATGCTTCCTATAAATGATTTAAAATTTATCAAATGGATGTAAAATCTTTTTTCCTAAATGGAATACTAGAAGAGGAAGTCTACATTGAAAAACCTAAAGGATTTGTTGTAGAAAAAGGTAAAGATTTGGTTTGAAAGTTGCACAAAGCACTATATGGTCTAAAGAAAGCACCAAGAGCATGGTATGAAAGACTACACTCTTATCTTATTAAGATTGATTTTAAAAGAACAAATGATAACAGTAATGTCTATTTGAAAGTTGAAAGTAAGGATAAAGTATTGATTGCTGAAATATTTGTTGATGATATAAGCTTTGGAGGAAATGACTTAATGAGTAAATCTTTTGTTGAAGAAATGAGGAAACAATTTGAAATGTCTATGATAGGAGAAATAAAATTATTTATTAGATTACAAGTACAGGAAATGAAGAAAGGAATATACATAATTGAGTCTAAATATATTAAGGAGATATTGAAAACATTTGGGATGGAAGATTAAAGACCCGTCGGTACACCTATGGTTACCAACTATAAATTGTCAAGAAGATGATTCTAAGGAAGTCAATGAAACATTATACAGATCAATAATAGGAAAATTACAGTATGTTATTCATAGAAGACTTTATATTGCACATGATGTTGGAATAGTTGCTAGATTTTCATCAAATCCTAAAGATTCACACACGATTGCAATTAAAAGGATATTTAGATATTTAAAAGGAACTAAAGATCATGGATTATGGTATGAAAAGAAATGAGAATTTGATCTTAAAGCCTATACAAATACAGATTTGGAATGAAACATTGATGACAAGAAAAGAACAAGTGGAGGATATTTTTATCTTGGAAAAATATTAGTGTCATGGAAAAGCAAGAAGAAGAACTTTATATCACAATCTATTGCTAAAGCAAAATATGTGGCTGCTGCAATTAATTATCAATAATTTTTATAGATCAAGAAAATACTCGAAGGAATATAAGAAAAGTTAAATGAACCCATTTTTATACACTATGATAATAGTAGTACCATTAATATATCAAAAAATCTAGTAATGCAATCAAAGACCAAGCACATAGCTATCAAGTATCATTTTATAAGAGAGAAGGTACAAGATAAAGAAGTGAGATTGGAATATGTACCTAAAAAGGAGCAAGTTGTAGACATATTCACCAAACCATTACCTAAAGAGAGCTTTGAATATATAAGAGGTATATTAGGGATCCAACCCCTATCTTCTATAAAGTAAGGAGAGATGAAATATGCAATAGTTCATAGAAATTTATCAAAATATCTTGAATATGAATTGATGCATTGGAGGACTACTCTATGGGGGAGCAATCCAGGCTAGGAAAAAGTAAAAAAAGAAGCATAGAAAATGTACACAATCAAAAGACTAGACCTGAAAGTTTAATCACCTTTTGCATTACTATCAAAGGGGGAGAGATTTGTAATATTAGTATGCTCCAAGGTAAGTATTGTAAAGGGAGAGATTAGATATGGAAGAAGAAAATATAAATTTGGAAGAGATGTAATCAAAAAATTAGAACTAGAAGAAGTGATTGGAAGAAGTGCTTTCCATCAATACCAAGGGGGTATATTATTGGCATAACAAGTTGGAGATTGAGTTATATTTTTTTCATTTATGTCAAACTATTTGGCATGATGTTTTGAATTGTTAAGTTATATCTATTAGAAGGAAAATATTGTTGTTATAATGAGAACTTGAGTAAGGTAAATGGTATGTCGATAGGAACCTTATGAGGTAATAGTTAAGACAAATAGTGGTGGGCAAATTAATGATTTGATTTCTTATCAGAATATTCTAAGGAGTTAATCTAAAGGATGATATACATAAAGATATTAATCAAATATGAGTAAATGTGAAGGTAATTTGATTAAGATACTTATTGGTAAATTATTATCTTATTGGTACACTGAATAAAGTCTTATTGATACAAAGGAAGTCTTATAAGAGATAGTAAAGATCTAAATGTGAGAGAAGAATAGTTGATGAAACAAGAAAAAGATGTTATCTCTATTTTGAGCATTAGATGTTGTCATTAGTATCAAATTGGATTAGTTGGTTATCTAAGCTGATCATTCAGTAAAAGGAGGAACAACAAGCTATAAAATGCTAGTTGGTTGAACAAACAAGTCTTCATGCCAAACAATCACAAGGCAGTACCAAGAGCTAAAAGGAAACATGTTTAACTGGGCATTAGAGCACATTTACCAAGCATCAGAGTAAACCAAGCACCGAGTGTTAGTAAACACCGAGCACCATACACACCGATCACTAGTGTATTCATCGAATAGAAATGGTTGTGTTTACTAAGTTATTCAAGAAATGACATAGTAATCAGGAAAGGCACATATATCTATGCAAATGTTTATAAGGATTCATAAAATGTTTTACCAAGATTGAGGATTATTTATTGTAGATGCAATCATTAACTGTAATAATGATTCCTATGTAATAGTCAAATCTAGGTAAATTTTGTACACCATAGATCTTAGGTTTTCTATGATATTATAAACCTAATTAGGTCATGAAAATCATAGAAGTTTCCTATATATTTATAATTAATGTTATTTTGACATAAGGCAAGAAAGTGAATCGACCATATACAAATAAGGAGATCTTGAAGCAGTAGCTGCCTTCAAGACATCATAATTTAGACAAGGTTTGCATGAAAGAACAATTATCAGAAACAAAGATTCAATCAAGGATACCAAGAAGAACATAGGATAGACTGCTACACATAAAGGTGATATTTATTAATTATATCATAGATCTGAATCAGATAAAGTATAATTGTCATTTACGGATACCTTTATGTTATTTTCTAATTATTGTAACAAATTTTGTAAAATCTCTTAACAAAGTAGACTTAGCAGTCTATTTATAAATCTCTTAATCAAGTGCACACTCAAGTAGTGTTGTTTAAATCCTTTAATAAGGTAGATCTAGTTGATTTGATTGTTACTCCTAACAAGGTAAGATCACTAGAAGTGATCACAACTTGTAGCCTTAACCGAAAAACTTTATTATCTGTAGTAGTAAAGAATTTGTGGGTGTTATCCCCACCACAATTTTTACCTTCTAACAAGGGTTTCTGCGTAACCAAAATATTGGTGTTATGTGTTATATTTCATGATTGATCTATTGTTTGATTTCAAGCACTTTGCATTTGCAAAGTCATTATACACAATGGATTCAATTTTTTCGTTAGTTACTACTATTTGTAGATTGAATATTTAGTTAATGTTTTTGAGGGTACTGATTCACCCCTCCCCTCTCAGTCCCTTATCTTTCCATTCCAACAATTTGTATTGGAGATAGATCTCTTATTTGGAAATTTAACCATTGAAGAGGAAAGATCTCAAGATGGAGAGATACAAGTTAGACAAGACTATTGAGAATCAAAATATTCACATGAAAATCTTCATTGAGCAATACAAGCAAGCTAAGAATGAGTTGAAAAAGTTATTGGTTCAAAGAAAAGATATGGCTATTAGGTAATGTGAGACTGATTATCATGAAGAAGAAATTGATGATCTATTTGAGAATATTGGATCCAGTTTAGGCAGTATATTTGACATATCTGAGAGTACAATTTTTGATTTATCTGATAAAAATCTTCATTTGACTGAACAAGTGAAAGCACTATAGATTGTTCAAGAAACACAAATGGTAAGAATGAATGATGTGATGAACAATGTGAGAAAAGCTGAACAAGAGAGAGATTTGGCTATTGAAGATAGAAGACAAATGACTGAATAGTTAAAAGTGAAGGAATCTGAGATACTGAGACTTACCGAGCATCACTTTGAGATATCCAATCAGATGATTGTTGTAAGCCAGGAGATCAATTGAGTAAATAATGAGCTATCAAGGAGACTTGAAGACATTGGTGTACTCAGGGAAGAAAATGAAAAACTACGAAATAAAGTGAAGATGTAGCAGTAACATTATGACATGATGAAAAAGGCTAAAGATAGTTCTAAGAAAATTGATGATTTTTTGATTAGTCAAAGAGGAATTGGAAGTACTACTAGATTAGGCTACACCGAGAAAGGAGAATCATCTAAGAAAGCTAAACAGATAAATAACTACAAGAATCAAAGACCCAAGACACTTTCATGCTATCACTATGGTAAACTGGGCCACACTTCAAATGTTTACGGGATTAAAGCACAAGGTAAACCTAAAACCACTCCTAAGTTTAATGGGCATTGTTAGAGTTGTAATAAGTATGGACATCAAGTATATGAATGTAGATCTAAGTTGAATAGGACTCCTAACAAACCCTACATGGAGAAACACTATCACACTTGCAACATGCATGGACACACCTCATAAGAGTGCAAAACAAAGATGAAGCAAGTCTGGACACCGAAAGGACAAAATAAGACCTATCAACCGAGAAGACAAGGTAATAATTATACTTGGGATTATAACACATGGGTTAACTACACAACATGTGGAAGATATGGACATATTGCAGCTAATTGCATGAGGAAGAGATGGACAGGTAAATCTTGTAGTTGGACAAGCACTGGTTTGGCTTGCTTACACTGTAACAAGGTTGGTTACCTTAGTAAAGATTGCAGAGACTGAGCACTAGAAACACAAGTTTTGAAAATGGCAATACAATTGAAGATATCATGAGGATAAGAAATACTATGTGGAGAAAAGAATCAAATAATAATGTTGAGTCAAGTAATGCAGTTGATGAAACCTCATCCATTGGATTGGGTGACATCAACACCTCCACCTAAGATGAAAAAGGTATGTATGGAAATGACAAAGAAAATTGATTCTATCTATCATACAATTCCTTATATTACATGTGCACATACCAAATCTACATGATTAACATGCATTATGGATTTTTTTTGAGCTTTAAAGTGTTTACAGTCAGCATATGTTAGATCGAGTGTGAAGTTTCCAGTCTGTAACTATTATGCAAGGTTACCCGAGTGTCAATATTAACTAAGTGGAAATTTACATGTTAACCGAGCTTATGGTATTTTGTAGTATACACTGAGTTTGAAAGTTGTTGTTGAGCTATGATTAGATTGAGCATTTATTTCAAAAAGGTTTAAGCGGAAATTTGAAAAAGCTATAAATACACGGTGAACTTAGTTTATTTTTCACACAGGGATTACGAAGATCAGAGAGCTTTTAGAGTGACCCAAAACAAAGGATTTTTAGAGCATTTGAGCACAGATTCAAAGTATTCTGAATGATCTCATCATCATTTCAAGTAAGTACTGTAGACACGCAAAATTGGACAAAGTGCTTTTAAATTGCAAAAATCAATTAAAATGGCTCAAAATCATCAAAATACATAAAAAGGGATCAAATCAATTAAAAATGGACATAATTAAATAAAGTTGGATAAAATCAATTAAAGAAAAGGAAAAATCAAATAATGAGGTTAAATAATTAAATGAAAGCTTAAAGGGGTGAAAAACACTACATAATTGATTTTAATCAATTAAGTGTATAGTTGTTTAAATCAAAAATTAAAATGAACCTATTACCCTTACATGGCTAAATTTAATTAATTAATTAAATTTAATAATTCCTAATATCTTTCAACAAAGTTGAGCAACCAATGAAAACTAAGGACAAAAAGACATAAATCACTCAAACCTTTAAAGTGTCCAAAGCTTTGAGACCATCTAAAGGATTGTCCCCTCATTGTCCCCCCATTTATGAACAAAGCAAAGTATTTGACTCAACCTAAGGTTGATCATGATTACTTCACTCCACCCCCTACCCTTGGGAAATTACTATAAATATGAAGCATTTTGAGAGCAATGATCATCTTAGAACTTCATTTACAAAGCATTGTTACTATAGGCAATTAAGAGCATTCTAAGAGCAATTAAGAGCATTTAGAGTAATTTGCATTATATCTTGTCAATTTGAGCTAGATTAAGCATTGAATGAGCATTGTAGAAGCATAGAAAGAGCATAATTTCTCATTTTAGAAGTGTCACTAGTGAGGATTTGAGCTGAGAGCTTCACTTACCACCTCTTTCTAGAGAACCATGAGATGTTATAGATCATAGTTTCAATTCTAATTATATTTGCATTGTATTTACTTTCAATTGTTGCTATCAGATCTTAATTTCATGAAGGTGATATTCATCATCACACAAATGGCGCCCACCATGGGGCTCTAAGCCTCATTTTATCATTTTCATAAAAAATTGCGTGCTTGTATTTTCTATTTTCCATGAATATCTTACAGGAAACTGGTGAATTCACGCTTATAGGAGATCTGTTCATACCTACAATCATTTTACTACTACCTACAATCTCTGTACTGATGCCTATTATCTGGAGGTTCACGTCTAGCACACGACTTCGATCTGGCATTAATTCATTCATAGTCTCTTGCTTATCATAAGCTCATGCCTATGAAAGCAACACATTCAACCTTTGGATCTTAAAGTCACGCCTGTGACCCAAGGAGTATCACTTCGATAAATTTTGTTGTTGCCTAAGTTAAAGCTTTGCCTCACACTTTCCAATAACAATCACATGTGGAATATTTCTAATTCTGCTTAGGATTACTAAAGTGTTGCTTTACAATAATCATTTTCTACAATTTTCAGTTTTGTTCACACTTTGGAATAAACTGTTCACACCTGTGTAATTTTTAGTATCGCCTATGGTTCTGCAGAGTGTCGCTTGCTATTAGTAAAGTTTTGCCTACTAATAGTTTGTTCCCACCTATTAGTTGGACAATGTCACTTGCTACTTGTTGTCTATATTTACTATTTAATTGATTAAATCATTTGTCTAACTCCCTATTTGTGTGATTTAACAGTAAATGAGCAACCACAGAAAGGTGCAGAAGCCTGAAAATAGATTCAACCAAGAAGGAAAGGCACTAGCAAGGAAGATTAAGAAAGAAAATATAGCACACATCAAAGTTGTCCTTGAGACTACACAAGACGAGGATAACCAGGTATTCCATCACTACCTTAAAATTGTTGAAGCATACAAATCAAATTTTGTCTCTCTAAATTGGAGTTTTAGTCCTTAGATTAAGTTTTCTTTGGAAATTTGCAAATAAGCTCTATAAAATGCATACATAAGTATTGCTTCTTCAATTTTTGATTTTCGTTTCCCCTCATAGTGTTTGTTAGTGTTGACTAACTTGCTAGTGGACAAGCACATTTGGAGGAGGCTATTGCTAAGGTGAGTGGAAAAACAATGACAAAACCTTTCAAAAACACCCCTAGCTTAGGCTAGCTACAAAGGAAAGGTATTCTTCTATTCAATCTTGCACTTGATTAAATTGTGGCATTATTTTTGAACATAGCTTAATTAAAATGGGAAATAAACCAAACACTTCAATTTTAAGAATCTCCTTGTTAAGAGATTGGGAAAGAACAAACTTGTGTTTCAGTGTTTGGAACAAAGAAAGACAATAGGGATATGTTCTTCACTTTTTAAGTGAATCAAATTCCCAAACTTGTCAACCTAAGTTCATTTCTTTCTTTTTATATACATGCTAGAGAAATAGTGGGCTCGCCTCCCGAGTTTTCCTTAACGAGGCCAGTGAGAGGGACAACCCAAAGTGGGATATGCTCACCTTTTTTGCTAGGATCCAACCCACTATAAAATGAAACACATACATCCTTAATGGGGTGTGTGACAAATAGATCTTGAATTTTTCAAATTTTCTCTAGTAATGCTCACGGATTATGCAAAATCATACCTTGGTGCGTGTGGGAAACCCCTTAACATACTTGGGGGATGAAAATTTAAGATCTATTTGAATGAAATCCACAATAAATCCTAAATAAAATAGCAAGGCCACCTTTTAGAGCCATGTTTACAAGCCAAAATTGACTTTAGGTAGGCTATTTGGAATTCTTTCTTGTGTTATACTTGTGAAAAACATTGGAGAATATACACACTAGAGTGTTTTTAGGGACATGATGAAAAATTGATGTGTGTGTTGTGATTGTTTTTTATTTTCAAACAAAGAAATTTCAAAAGACTTGATCTTAAACATTTAAAAAAATTCAAAATCTTACAACCTAGTCAGAGAAGTGCCACCTGTGCACAAAATAATCCCACCTATCAGAGGCTCAATCACGCCTGTGACTTGTGTGAAAATGTGTAGACACAGTAAAGTCACGCTCAAAAAGTTTTGAAACATGCCTGGTAAAACTAGACAATCACCTATCAATAGGAAAGTGTCACCAGCATCCCTACAGAGTGTCGCCTAACGATATACCAGTACACACGTATGCTAAATTTAGTCATGCCTACGCTCAGTTTAGTGACACCCAAAAATTTAAAAAGGCAAATAGAGAGTACTTGTAGGAGGGGTAAGAAAATTTTGATCATATATTTGAGTACCCTTTTCCATGCTCTTACTTCTCCAACTTTCATCTCAGTCAAAAATCTTGTTCTATACCATTTTTGGAAATTTTACAAGGATTAGACCACAAGCAATATTGATTCTTATTCTCCAAAGTTCATGCCTGCTTTTACTAGATCATACTACATCAAGCAAACCTTGCAAGCAGATGGGACCTATTTGAGTCAAGAGCTCCCTTACCCAAGAGACGAGTCTACCACTCCAAGAGTACCCCAAAAATCACCTGAACAAGAAGGGGAGGACAACATGATGTACTACAATAGTTTGGGTGGTAAGGGAAATAGTGGCATCAACCCCAATAACCAAGGTGATGCCAATAATGGGGGCATTGACATAAATAACCAAGGCAATACCAATAGTGGAGAGGTAGACCAAAATACCCAAGGGACTGACAACACTCACAATAGAACTAACATCAAAGCAACGATAGAAGGTGCCATAGATGAAAAGGTTAGTGAGGCTATCTAATGTCCCTATTTCCAAAAGCTCATGGAGAAGAAAATGGATAGGGATAGAGAAAAGTACTTTATGGACTTAGCACAGAAAGGCCTCAAGCTTCCCCATGACTACGATGTTAACCAACTCAAACCACCGAAAGTTGAAGAGAGTACCTTAGACATCATGAAAAAGTAGTTCAAGATTTTTCAAATGCAATTGGACACCATTAAGAAAAGCAGGGCTCCCAAGCCTTTCTCCATAGAAGCATTGTGTCCATTCCCATTTGATAAAAGCTTGGTTATGGTGCCATTCCCAATCAATGTAGTGTTTCCCAAGTACGAAAAGTATGAAGGAACATTGGATCCCCAAGATAACTTACGTGAGTTTTATGCATTGAGCTTAGAGTTCATGCATGATACAACCTATTTAATGAGACTATTCCCATGAAGCTTAGGACGCATGGCTATGGAGTGGTTTTCTAAACTACCCTCTGACATTAAGACCTTCGTAGAGCTAGCTTGAAATTTTTTGGCCCATTACTCATATAACATCAAGCATGAGGTCACAATGATAACATTATGTAACACTAAACAAAAGGATGGAGAAGCATTCCTCACTTTTCTACAAAGATGGAGGACAGTTTTTTGCAAGATATCCTAGGAGCGTGCCTGAAAAAGAGAAGATGGATATCTTCATAAATAGTTTAAGAAATGAGATGAACTACCAATTATGAATGCAATGTCCCAAGACCTTCTAGGATCTGATTAAAAATAGAGTGACAATGGAGGAAGTGTTGGTCAAAAGTGGAGAACTAAAATTGTATAAAGATAATAAGAACAACTCCAACAACAATAACTCCAACAATGGCAACAATCAGAAGAATAATTGGTTCAATAGTAATAGTCGGTATAAGAACAACAATAAGGGAATCATTAATGATGGGGTGGTGGATTCTAGAAACTTGAAGGTGGTCCCATTTTCTCTTACAAGGACACCTAATTAGGTGAATAATGCCAATCAGACATCCAATGCACCTTCCAACAACAAAAATGCAAATAATGGCAACCGAGGAAATAATTCAAGGAGTAATAAATTTGATAAATATTTGGTGCCAACACCTCAAAGGAACTTCACACCCTTGGGTGAACCCCTCGAAAAGGCATTAAAGACTCTCATGGATAATAATATCATTACTTTACCTAGTATTCAGCCTTATGAGCCAAACAACAAGCCTAGTTGGTGGAGTGCCAATAGCCATTGTGAGTACCACAGAATTCAAGGGCACACAACAAAAAAATTCTTGCAACTAAAGAATATAGTGCAAGATTTAATCGATAGTGGCACGATCACCATTGATGGACCTCAAAGCAATGAAGACCATACATCATTCAAACAACCCTTCTACAAACATAACAAAGGGGAGTCATCTAATGGCAAGAAACAAAGTGCCAATAACATTAACTTTGTGCCACCTTATGATAACATTGTGAATGCTATAATAATCAAGGAATAGCCCCATAAAGAGACATCAAATGTTATTACAAGAGGGTAGACTTTGAGGATGACCCTACAAGGGGTTGCTCCTAAAGTTATTAGCACTCCATAGTCCAACATTGCGATCAAGCAACCTTCTACAACAACAAAACCTTATAGCTTGGTTGATTAGTTGCAAAGAACTCCAGCGCAAATCTCTATCTTGGAGCTATTGAAGTTATCCCCTAATCATAAGGAAATTTTAGAAAAAGCTCTAGTAGAGATGAATGTTCCTACTAACTTAGAAGAGGGGAAGTTCCAAAACATGGTAGGTCATCTTGTAGCACCTCATTGCCTCTCATTTTCTGACCAAGATGACATGTCTATAACCCATCCTCAAAATCTACCATTGCATATAGAGGTCTTAATAGAGAGGCATAGAGTCAAAAGATCCCTCATTAATGGAGGAGCCAGACTTAACATTTGCACATTACGTCTTGTTAAATCCTTAGGGTTGTCTGATTCTTGCATTGACCCTATGAAAAAAATACCATCAAGGCTTATGATGAAGCTGAAAGGGCTTCTAAAGGCAAGATCGTATTGCCAATTCAAGTGGGACTTGTCAAGAAGGCTGCCAATTGCCAAGTATTGGACATGAAGTTAACTTATAATATTTTGTTGGGGAGACCATGGATCCACGAGATGCAAGCAATCCCATCCATGTACCACCAATGCATCAAATTTTTGTACATGGGTGAAGAAATCATAGTTGGAGGGGACTCAAACCTGTTCCAATATTGCAATGCACTTAAACCCCTTCATGAGCTATTTATTCCACATAATCAAGAAGGGATCATTCAAAGAGCCACCATTGAAGATACCAAAATGGATGATCCCATAATAACATTAAATGCTACTCAAAACCCTCCTCAAGCTAGCTCAATGACATCAACTAAGGGAAAGGAAAAGATGAGCTACGAGGGTCCAATTACTAATGAGGGTTTAGATCAAGCACCCAAATCAGAGATAGTACCCTACAAACCTACTAGAGAAGAAAAAGATGAAGCTAAAAAGAAAAACTACAAGAAAATGGATGAGATGATGGAGGCATTTGATAAACAATGCAAAATTAGTTCAAAAGGAGTAGGGGAATACTCCATTTCCCTTTTTGACATGCCCACATCTCCAAGGAAACATGGAAAACCATCAAAAGAACACTTGCCTCATAAGTACAACTCTTACTTTGTAAGAGAAAGTGACAAAGAAACATTCGACAAAGAGGAGAATGAAGTCCTTCAATGGCTTTACCATGATGAAGAAGATACCTCAAACACTCCCATGGAAACAATCTAGCATGTTAATATACAAACTGAGCAATATGGGAAAGGGTTTGAAATAATGCAAAAGATGGGATACAAGGGAAGAGGACCCTTAGGCCAAAGGAATAGAGGCTTACTAGAACCCATTGAACCTACTTGGAGGGAAAAATAAGAAAGATCTGGAGTAGGTTACCAATACAAAGGTGAAAGCTCCAGCCCAATGCAAGATTTCTATCCTCAAGTAAATGCCTTAGAATCCGATGGAGATAGTGATGAATCTTGAGATTATGGGTGGGACACCCCATCTGATGAACCATGTCAAGATAAAGAAGTAGTCACAATACATATGTATGCAAAGATCCCAAGGCAAGAAATTCAAGTCAATGAAAAGCCTAATATACAAGGTCTTAACATAGGACAAGCACATACAAGTCCGCCATGGATAGATACATTTTGGATGCCTTCAGAGGAGGGAGATTCAAACATTAGTTTTAATCCACTCATGGATTTTCCCATACTATTTCCCATAGAAGTCGACAAGGACTCAAGTGAAGGGGATTTCGACCCTTCTTCCATGGACCATCTTGAGGAAGCACACGTCATAGATCTAAATGATACAATGTACAAACCCTCAAATGAAGTCATGTCCATAAACCAAATTGATGAAAACTTTCCCAATGAAACCTTATCCTTAATAAATCCCCATCTTATTAATTGGGACCAAACCGAGCCAAGTGACTTGCTTTACTTCCTAAATGACCAAGCAGCAAACCAATACCTTAATGCGGTTGAGCCCTCTTTCACCAATGAATTCAAACCAAACATGATAGAAGTAGTGGGGGTTCAATCTCTAAGTCAAAAGAAAAAAATGAAAAAAAATAAGAAAAAGAAAAGTTCTAGTGCTGAAAACCATTATGTGGCAACATTAGAACCCAAAAAAGTAAAGATAAAAGATGTTTCCTTTGGTGAAAACCCAATTGTGGTATCAAAGGAAGAGAGATTGGATACTCTACTAGAGCATGAGGAAGAAAGGTCGCCTATACTCATAGAGCTGACAGAAAAGGTTAACATTGGTACAGAAGTGGATCCAAAATTTATACACTTGGCAGCATCACTCACACCTCTAGAAAGAGAGGACTTCATCAAATTTTTCCATGATGAACAAGTAAACTTTGCATGGTCATATGCTAACATGACTGGGTTAGATCCTGACTTTATAATGCATCATCTGAATGTTAGACCAGGGGTTAAGCCCGTTAAGCCTGTACAAGCCATAATGGATATGGAGATACCAAATAACAGCCAAATGAGATCCTTACAAGGTAAAATACAATCCATAAGAAGGTTTATTTCCCAATTGGCAGAAAAATGTCATTCCTTCACCAAGTTGCTACATAAGGATACTATATTCATGTGGGATGCTGAATGTGATCAAGCTTTCACATTGTTGAAGACCTACTTGATAAATCCACCTATTCTCATGCCACCAATCAAGGGCAAAGCATTTCTTTTATACATATCTACTACTGAAAGATCCCTAGGAGTACTTTTGGTGCAAGTAGACGAACAAGGAAAGGAAAGAGCTATCTACTATTTGAGTAGGACATTGATCAAATACGAACTTAACTACATATTCATGGAAAGAGCTTGCCTAGCAGTTGTGTTTGCATCTCAAAAGTTGAGACATTATATGTTGATGCATAAGGTCAAGCTAATTGCCAAAATTGATCCTCTCAAATATTTGTTAAGTAAAACTACCTTAACGGGTAGGATAGCCAAGTGGGTTATGATATTGAGTGAATTCAACATTGAGTATGTTGATAGAAAGGCAATAAAAGGGAAAGTGATAGCAGACCACTTAGTTGAAAACCCCATGACTTCTACACAAATTATCCAAGTGGAATTTCTGGATTCCACCATTGTAAACATAGAAGCAAAAATGTGGAAGTTATACTTTGATGGCTCCTATACTCAAGGAGGTTCCGGGGCCGGCATACTATTGGTCACTCCTCAAGGTTACACCATTCCTAAGTCCTACAAGATCTTGTTTCCATGCACAAATAATATAGCGGAATATGAGGCACTAGTCATAGGCATCAAAATGGCCTTAGAGTGGAACATCACGGAGCTACAAATTTATGGAGATTCTCAACTCATCATCAATCAAGTCAATAATGAATATAACACTAAAGATGAAAATTTGATGCCATATAAGACCATGATTGATGGATGGAAGAATTACTTTGCCTTGATCACTTTTGAGTAGATTCCTAGAGAGAAAAATAGAGTAGCTGATGCCATGACCACCTTGGCTTCCTTGTTAAAAAAACCTGATCAAAATGAGAAGTATGAGTTCTTGGTGGAAGAGTTGGTGAAACTGGCATTCGACCTTCCTGAAACCCAAATTATTGCCCTATTACATGGACATGACTCTCCTTGGTACAGCCCTATATATGCATATCTCAAAGACCAAGTGCTACCTTTAGACCAAACCCAAGCTCAAAAATGAAACTTTATACGCCAATCATCCCATTACATAATCCTCTTAGAAACATTGTATTGTAAGGGTCTTGATAGGATGTTACTTAGGTGTCTAGAAGAAGAAGAGTCTAGATTAGCTTTGCATGAAGTTCACAAAGGTATTTTTGGGTCACACGCAAGTGGGTTAAATCTAGCTAAGAAAATCCTTAGCTTAGGGTATTTCTGGAAGACATTAGAAAAATATGCTTGCCACTTTGTCAAGATATGCAGCAAGTGTCAATATCATGGCGACATGTTACATGCACCGGCACATGAATTGCACCCATTTGTTACACCTTGTCCTTTCTATCAATGGGGGTTTGATCTAATTGGCATCATATACCCACCTTCTTCAAATGGGCACAAATATATCATAACAGAAACAAAATATTTCACTAAGTGGGTCAAAGCGATTCCTTTGATCACGACCATGGGTAAGCAAATTTCCATGTTCATCTTGAACCACATCATTTGTAGATATGGCATTCCTCACGCCATCATAACAAATAATGGAAAACAATTTAAAAACAAGGATTTGGATGAACTTTGTGCTACATTTCATATCACTCACCACTCCTCATCAATCTATTACCCTCAGGGAAATGGGCAAGCCGAAGCCACGAACAAGAATATCTTGAAAATCTTGAAGAGGTTAGTCAATAAATCAGGAAGGGATTGGCATGTACAAATTAATCCAGCATTATGGGCCTATAGAACGAGCATTCAGACACCTACGAGAGCCATGCCATTTTCCTTAGTCTATGGTGCCGAAGCAGTTCTACCATTAGAGGTTGAAATCCCATCTCTGTGAGTTTCATTACAAGGATTGATCACAGATGAGGACTATAGAGTCGCTACACTTCAACAATTGGAGTTACTTGAAGAACACCAAACACAAGCTTATGAGCACCTGAAAGTGTACCAAAATAGAATCTCGAGGAACTATAATAAACATATCAAACTGAGAGTCTTTCAAGTAGGAGACTTAGTGTTGAGAGAGAACCCAAAGAATCAGGTTGAAAGAGAGAAGAAAGGAAAATTTAAGGCTAATTGGCTTGGCCCATTCATCATAGTGTCTTCATTTGGCACAGGAACTTATAAGTTATCAGATTGTGAAGGAGAGGAACTCCAAGAACCCATTAATAACATGCATCTCAAAAGGTTCTACACATGAGGGAGACAGAAGAGTATAAAGAGTATCAGATGAGGAGCATCATATTTATTGCACATAGCAGAAGAGAAAATGAAACATACAAAAAAATTGAGAAAATGAAAAATACAAAAAAATTGAGAAAATTAAAAATACAAAAAAATTGAGAAAATGAAAAATACAAAAAAATTGATAAAATGAAAAATAAAAAAAACTTGAGAAAATGAAAAATACAAAAAAATTGAGAAAATGAAAAATACAAAAAAAATTGAAAAAGAAAAAATACAAAAAAAGAAAAAAGAGGAAAAAGTGCCTTGGTGAAAACCTAGCAATAGGCGCCTTGGTAGCAAAAAAAGAAAAAGATCCAGAAGGTGAAAACTTGGTAAACAAGCACCTTTTGTTCCCTTAAGTTTGTCTTTCCTAGTCACATATATCCATATTGCATTTCCAACACCCCATTTGTACAATTGCCATTGCATCTGTCATTTGTACATAGTCATAATAAATTCATTTAGTCGCATTGTTGCATTGCCCATCCACCCTAAGTTTTTTGACCGATCACATTTATCACTTGGGGGTAGAAGAGGATTGAAAATTTGGTACCAAATGGATTCAATAAGTGATACAATCAACCACGTCAGAGAGAGATTTATCAGAGTTTCAGAAGAGTGGAAAGTTATTGAACCTTTGATGGACATCATTGGTCAAACCCTAAGTATTTGATCTTACAACATGATCCTTGAGCCTTCATTGACTTTATAAATCAGGATTAAAAATTGACAAAAACACCTTAAAGATCAGAATACTTGGAATTACTTTTTGAAAATCAAGAAACATTGCAAAACAGTAGAAATTTTCTTTTTGATAAATCTTTATGAAATTGACTTTTTATCATATCTTTTGAGCTATTTGATGATGTTTCGACTAGATTAGCCATGATAAAGATGTGATATTTTATTGCCTTTGAGTGATTGTTTGGAGGAAGATTCATTAACTTATGAGAGTTCATCTAATGACATGGTCATCAAAGAACCATCGAGGACTATCTCATAAGAAGACGGATTGACCTTTGCTTGTTTATGCAAATAGATCCCTTGGCTATTTAGATCTTCTATATCTTAATACCAAAAATCCACTTGCAACATTGAATCTGTTGACACCAGTATTTAGACTCCCATAGTTTGGTCATCCAACTAGTGTGGGTTGTACTTGGTTCAAAAAGGAGGTTACCAAAAAGTGATAAAAAGCGGTATTCATATCATCATGATGTGGTCAGTGATGATTATACTAGCTTTTCGGTCCCAAACTGCTCAATGATGAAAATTTATCCTCGTGGCATTTATTTGCTAAAAGCTGGTGACACTTAGGTTGCATTGCATAGTCATGTTACATTAATTGCATTATCATGTTAGGTTAATTGCATTATCATATGAGATTAAATGCATTTGTTTGTGGTTAATTTTCCAAGGGCAAAAGGGGGTACATCAATAATCTTGGTTAGTCAAAACACTAAAGAAATGTGGGATTCAATCAAACGTTTTACTCTTGATCAATCAAAACTACAAAGAAAATGAGATTATCTTTTGCATTCATGCATAGCATTAATCATTAATCATTATCCATATACCAGAAAAAGAGAAAAACATCCATACATCATTTGCATACATGTAGTTAAGGATAGAATTGCAGTGGCATTGAAAAATTCAAAAAAATGAAAGGGACATTTCTACATGCATTTCCATAAAACATTTTGCATTCATACATTGAGAAAAGAGAAAACCACATTTTAAATCCATACATCATTGCATCATTTATCTATATCATAAAATAAGATAACTGCATCCATAGCATAAATCAAAGTAAATGCATACCACATCATATAGTTGCATAAAAGATAATCTCATAAACAACTCATCAAGGAGAACCAAGGAGTATATCATCATATATCATCAAAAAAGTGTTCATCAATGATCCATCAACTCAGTATATCAAGATACAATGTCATATAAAAGAGGTACATCAAATGGTCCGATCAATCAAAAACATGACATGTGATACAAGTACATCAGCCATGAGTGAATCTATCATCAAAGCAATCAAGATCTTGTAGCACCATATCCATCTGGACCTCCACCATCCTATGGAGGAGGAGTCTGAGAAGTAATCACTCTGCTCTATCTCTACACCATAGCCGACATAAACTGCTGCATCAAGGCGGCAACTTGATCTAAACACCCAACAACGGTGGACATATCTATCCTCAGAGATTGAACCTCTCATACTACAGTACCTATAGTAGGAGCATCTTGTGAACCCTGTCCATGATCCTGTGGTTGCTGATCCTGTATAGGCACCTGCTGTGCCGGAACCTAATCCTGCTGTGGTACATCATCATCCTACTGAGCCAAGGCTACTCTCTACAATTGAACCAAAGGATCCAATCCACCAGGAATCTGCCTAGCCACATCAACATGAACCTGTCTCTGTTGTCTCTACTGTCTGTGAACTCTCTATTGTCTATTTTCTCTAGGCTGTCTATCAAGTGCATCATCATAACCTTTAGCACGATCTCTATCCCTCACATGACCATGTCTCACCCATCTTCTATCAGCAATAATAGGAGGATCTCTCTGCCCTCCTCATCTCCATCATCTACCCCCACTACCTCCACCACCACCTCCATCACCCTGACCCGGGATAGGCTCTACTGGATTAGTGAATTGAGTAAACCTGTTATGAGCCCACCAATCGAAAAACTCCTGAGACATACTTGAAATAAGCCATACCAGCAAGCTACACCAAAAAGCATCTCCCACCTGCAATAAGCCATACTAGCAATCTGATCTAGGGAAAACTCATTATCAATGAGAGGACCCCACATAGATCTCTCAGCCTGTACCCAAGCATACAATGTTGTACCCTGTGGCATATCCTGTGTCTGACCATACTATCTAGAAACTCTGCCAAAGAAGAAGCACTCAATAGTGGTAATAGTGTGACCAATCATCCAGTGAGGGGAAAACATATATGGTAACTCATCATCATCCTCCCTCCATAACTCACAACCCCTATATGGTCTCCATAAAACCTGGTCTAGATCATCAATCTATCATCGCCAAAAGTCCAGATGACCCAAATGATGTTGTATAACCATCCTAGTGTATAGAAAAGCATAGGGAGAACCTCAAGGCCGAACCCTGTTAGAAATAGGCCTAGTGATGGGAAGATGCTCCCATATCCACAACTAAAAAACCACTGCACTAGCTGACAATGATGCACTCGCTCGATAGACTACCTCATGAAAATCATGATATAACTGTGCAAGGATGCATGAAACCCAATCAAAGCATCAAGGATGAGCAAGAAAATCCTCCAATATCCTACCCCATCCAATGAAAAACCATGACCCTATTGGTCGGGAAGAAGTAAACCGCCAATCAATGCACCTAGTACTACTGGCAAGGTAGGAAAAGACACAAACTAAGGCCAAGTGATCGTATCACCATCATCAATACAATTGTCCCCAAACACTTGTCAGCAGATAGTAGAATCATAGATAGAATCATGATATACTACCTCGCCCCTGCATGGGATCCGTAGTAATCAATACACGTCCTCAGGTGTGATCATCATCTCTCCATATGGCAAATGAAATGTGTTGTGGTCAGAGTGCCATCGCTCTGCCACTGGAGTCAGTAAACTATGGTTTAGCTAGAACCATGGTAGATCAAGGAGAAAACTCAAACCACACAACTCAATCACATGAAACTCAGCATTTGTAAGAGTCTGGCCCAAATCAATGACCCAAGAAGCTACTATCCAGATGTATAAAGTAGGGAAGTTTTCCTATTGGCAAAGAAAAGGAATCATATCAGTATATCATATCAAGGAATTATCTCAAGTCAATCAAGTTTTTCAAAGTATCAAGCAATCACACCAAGTACCATTTGTTCATTTCTTTGTGTCCTGAGAACGAAGTAGCAGTATCAAATCATATTGGTTTTCACACTGATTGATTTATCCTATCAATATCCTATCCTAATCGGATTGATAAATCACATTCATTGGTAACACTATCCTAATATCCTAATCCATTTGTTTTGTTGAAAGCAACATACCTAATCTACTCATTCAACTCAAGCATCAAAAGTCATCAAATTTTTTCATCAGACACAATCAAGTACAAGTGTGGAAAAAAAGTACAATTTTTTTTTTCAAAAGTCTGCAGGCGTGATTTTATTTTTATCAGCAAAGGTGACATTCCTCCTAAGTGACAACAAAAATTTGTGAAGTGACATTATTCCAGTGTTAGGCGATAGTTCTTATGCTACGCAACACTGAATCATGCTAGGCGACAATAGAAGGTGGCCTAGGTGACACCAAATTTGCTAGGGTTTCTGAAGCGATAGCGTATATGAAAAAGGGCATTTTGACCTAGTTGTATGCAGGAGTATCATATTCCTAGGTGAGGTTGGAAGTTTGTCAGGCAGCATTAAACTACACAGAAGCATGAAAGGAAAGTGCAGATGCGACAATTAAAGGGTCTAAGCGACATTAAAATATTTCTAGGCCTAAATTTGCAGACTCAACGCAATGATGGAACAAGAAATTGTAATAAATCCTAATAAATGAGCAATAAATGCAAAATAGAGGTTAGAAATAACTTACAGGAGGTCCATACTCAGGTGGCCTTGCATATCTCCAACACCTCTCGAATCGATGCTCTCGAATAGGGACAACCATCTCGAAATTCACCGCAGGATCTGAGCAAAATCACCAAAGAGAAAAGTAAAAATGAATAGTAAAACAAGATTTTTCAACCTATTTAAGCTATTTTGACCTAATTTTGGAGGTGAAAATTGGCTTAGACCTATATATTTCCATATCAAACTAACCGGGACATCCTTGAACGCATCATATATCATCAAATTTTTAGAAATGAAAAAATATTCAATGAATCGAACATCATTAAAATTTTCAAATCAAACTATTAATATGCTTTAATTTCTGAGGGGGCATCAGGGTATCAAATTGAAATTGAAATCAAACATCATGAAATCAGTGGGGCATCACAAAATTTTTTGTATTAGCATCAGTATCATATCATATTGTATCAGGGGCAGCAATCAATCAGTATCAGAGGCATATCAGGGAATCAGCAATCAGGACCTAAAAATGACCAGGACTCACAAGAATCTTTGAATCAATGTTCTTCACACATCAATTCAAAGAGGGGCATTTGTAGACACGCAAAATTGGACAAAGTGCTTTTAAATTGCAAAAATCAATTAAAATGGCTCAAAATCATCAAAATGCATAAAAAGGGATCAAATCAATTAAAAATGGACATAATTAAATAAATTTGGACAAAATCAATTAAAGAAAAGGAAAAATCAAATAATGAGGTTAAATAATTAAATGAAAGCTTAAAGGGGTGAAAAACACTACATAATTGATTTTAATCAATTAAGTGTATAGTTGTTTAAATCAAAAATCAAAATGAACCTATTACCCTTACATAGCTAAATTTAATTAATTAATTGAATTTAATAATTCCTAAAATCTTTCAACAAAGTTGAGCAACCAATAAAAATTGAGGACAAAAAGACATAAACCAGACAAACCTTTAAAGTGTCCAAAGCTTTGAGACCATCTAAAGGATTGTCCCCTCATTGTCCCCCCATTTATGAACAAAGCAAAGTATTTGACTCAACGTAAGGTTGATCATGATTACTTCACTCCACCCCCTACCCTTGGGAAATTACTATAAATATGAAGCATTTTGAGAGAAATGATCATCTTAGAACTTCATTTGCAAAGCATTGTTACTATAGGCAACTGAGAGCATTCTAAGAGCAATTAAGAGCATTTAGAGTAATTTGCATTATATCTTGTCAATTTGAGCTAGATTAAGCATTGAATGAGAATTTTAGAAGCATAGTAGGAGCATAATTTCTCATTTTAGAAGTGTCACTAGTGAGGATTTGAGCTGAGAGCTTCACTTACCACCTCTTTCTAGAGAACCATGAGATGTTATAGATAATAGTTCAATTCTAATTAGATTTGCATTGTATTTACTTTCAATTGTTGCTATTAGATCTTAATTTCATGAAGGTTATATCCATCGTCAAACATGTACTATCATCATCGAGCTATTCATTTGTCACTTATCAAAACCCTAAATGAGAAATTATGGCATCTGCATCAAATGTGAACAAGTCCAAGTATGCAGAGGGGGAGGAAGTTAATCTAATTATTTCTACTACTTGTAATGAGACCAAATACAAACTTCATCCTGAAGTGGCATCACAAACTAATAAAATGGGAGCTTTCTCAAGCATACCATCTAGGGTTCTACTGGTGGAAGATGTATGTTCATTCATACATTGCAAAATTGGGGAAATCAGAGATTTTGATATGTTTGCAACTTATCATAAGTTGTGTGGTGAAGATGGAAAAAGAAACCTGAATATGAGCACATGAAAGTGAAAGGACTGGTTAATGCCCTAAATTTTCCAAAGAACTCCAAGAATGACTAGATAAGGATCATGTTGAGTTAGTATCACAATGAAAAATTGTGGTTGGATTAGCCCATAAAGATTACAAGAAACATCATAAAAGTGGTAACCAAATACCCTACCACTAACAAAGTCAAGGTAATAAGGGATGCACCCTGAGTTGAGATAGAAAAGAATATTGGAGCTGAATGGGATGATCGAGAAATGAAAGTAAACACAATTCTGGATCCCGAGACAAGATTTAGAGCTTGTGTCATCGGTTACAAGATATTCTAGTCTAGCAGACCGAACAATGTATCATGTGGAGCTATTGACATTGTGTACAAGATTGTTAAGAAGGGATTACAGTTGGACCTCACCAAGCTACTACTCAAGCAAGTAGAGGAAAACATGAAGACTATCCAGTCAGCCAAGTCCAACACCTATAAGTTTGGAACCCTATTAGTTTTCATATTCTTTTATGTGCAAAAATTTTTCCCTTCGGTTGGTAATATAGATTGATCAACTGAGAAGCCAGTTATACTCTAGATCATAGATTTGATAAACAATTTGGGAGATAACTTTAATATTTTAGTAGATAATTACTTTGAACAATTCATGGATAAAATGAATTCAAGGAGGAGAATTCCAAGGCAACTAGTTGAAGAGTATGAACATGAAATTTGTTTTCTAGTTGACACTGATTTCACTTTGATTAAGGCTGTAGAGACAAGGACAAAATGGCCAGCCCCTATGGGTTATGAATTAGATATTGATTTTGCTTCTAAATTAATAAAGGCTTTATTGGCTGAGCCCAAGGACCCTAAAGCTAAAAGGTTTGGTACTTATGAAGAGGCCAATACAAGGATAAAAATAGGCCTAGTCATCGGTAAAATAACTAAGAAATTGAAAAAAATGATGAAAAATTTGGTTAAGAAAATTGGTGATGATGTTGGATCATTCAAGAGCATGTCAGTTGAGGTAGCAACTGAAGGTTAGTTACTTATTTTTGACAAACCACATGATAGTGAAGAAATCAAGTCTAATAAAGATACAGATTCTACAATGGTTTCACCTTCCCCCACTCCAAAGAAGATGCAATAGAAGTGAAAATAGGGGCACACACAAGGTCATCTACTATAGCCTCACCTCCACCAAAGAAAGGAGTTGTAAAAATATCAAGGCCTATTGTGGCAACACTGACAAAGACCTACAAAAAGAGAGGTACAAAAATTACTACCGAGGCCCCCAAGAAAAGAAGAAAATTAATCAAAGGAAAAGATGATTTAGATGATGATGAAGATAATAATGATCAATTCAAGGTAGTTAGAAATAAAAATAGGTCAATTGATGAAGTACTTGAGGACATAATAGAACATGGAGGATTAAATGATCCTGAAATTAGTCGGTTTGAACAATTGTCAACCAAAGACCAAAATAAAATTGAAGAAGCTATAATACAAATGATGGTTAAGTTCAGAAAGGTACCCATTGAATTTTCCAAGTATGTGCCTAAGGCACTATATGATAGAATTTCAAAGAGGTGGACATATGCCTAGAACACTGAGAAGAGAATGAGGGAACAATCCCTAGTTTTGGCAATGCCGACACTAACAATTCCTGAAGTTGAGGAATTGATGAAAACATATTCAAAGAGGTTTCTAGTAAAGAGTTGGGTACTATAGATACTTGATGAAAATCTAGTAGACATTGATGAGAATAGTCAGTTGATATGGACTTCCATACTAAAAAGAGATAGTTTTGGTTGGCGATGTCGATAGGAGTATGTTTAGTGCTTGCACACTTGAACATGGATACCTTGATGTAAATTGAAGACTCACCTGAGAGCACAAGTTTGTACGGAAGAATATATTGCAGTATTACAGAGATAGAGTTGAAGCCAACAGGACAAAGAAAGAAGACAAAACCAGTATGATAATTAAGGGTTATTTTGTTTATCAAAATATAACTTAATCATATAATGGATGACTTCCTATATGTTAACCCTTGGGCAGCACAAGTTAATATGTATTTTGTAAAATACCTTATGTTTTGTAAAGCCAATTGTAAAGGTTATTATTGTTAATAACTTGTATAAATGTAAGACATATGTAATGCGAAGAATATGAAGTGACATATGTGTGCAAAAGATAGTGATGTGAAGTTGTAAATTGTAAAAGTCAAGCAAGAAGACTTTGTATATGCAAGCAAAGAGATATATTAGAATAGGAAAGCTATTCGGCAGTAGTGAAAGGTTATATACCTTATCCTTTTTGTAATTTGAAATCATTGTACATTACATGTTTGGGAAGTGAGCTCATCTTGTAATCATTCTATCTGTACTACCAACTCTTAGCAGGGTTGAGGCTTCTAACAAGGCCTTGAGTCCCTTAATCAGGACTGAGACACAATATGTATGTAATAGACTTGTAACAGGGTCAACATCCTTTACCAGATACTTTTTATTAGTGGATCTTTATGGGTATCATCCCCACCAGGGTTTTCCTTTGGCCAGGGTTTCCTCGAGAACAAAACATGGTGTTATGAGTTCATTTGCTTTATTGCTATGCATGCTATTTAGTTTACTTTGTTTTGCAAGTATCAAGTTAATCTATTATATCCATAATTGGGTGAATAGAAAAGTTTGTAGAATACTGATTCACCCCCCCTCTCAGTATTCCCTATTTCTAAAAATTGGTATCAAAGCTTTGTTACTCAGAAAAGAATCATTTAGAGAAAGCCTAGCAACTTGAGTAAGATCTCTATGGATATGGATCAACTTCAGAAGAATCTTGAAGAAGCTCTTGAGAAAATTGATATTCTTACTAAAGAGAGAGATACTCTAAAAGAGCAATATGATGATGCAAAGAACCTCATTGAGAAGCTAAAAGAAAAACTAGAAGAAGTGAAATCAAAGAAGGAATCTACAATTCAAATTGAAGATTGTGATGAAAATCTGGAAAAAGAAAATGAGATCCTTAAACATGAATTAAAGATAGCAAATCTAAAGTTAAGTTTGAAAGATGGAAATAGCAAGAATGAAACAAATTTGAAATCTGAGAATGAAGATCTAAAGTCTAAACTATGTATAGTGACATCTGAACTTGAGAAAACCAAATTATAGTATGCTAAACTTGAAAAGTACAATACAATTGTGAAAGGTGAACTAACTCAGTCTAAGCAACATCTTGAGAGACTATATTCCACCAGTGAAAAGATTGATGAACAAATGTCTTATCAAAAGCCATTCTATGATAAAACCAGTCTTGGATTTAACTCATTCAGGATAAGTGAAGAATGCAAGGAACCAAATTTGAAAGTTTCTGAGAACAAAGATGAAAAGAAATCTGATGAAGCTAAAAAATCTGAGGATATACCTAATCCACCCAAAGAAGAAGAATCACCTAAAGGTATGCAAAGAGAATTTAAAGGTAGATGTTTTGCATGTAATACTTTTGGTCATATGAAGAAAGATTGTACATGTAAGCAATTCAAACCTCTTAATGGTTATTGTTATAATTGTCATGGTTTTGGACATAGAGCTTTTGAATGTAAGAAGCCTAGATCTAATGATAATAATAATAGTATAATGTTTAGAGATACTAACCATGCAGATAAGAGACCTACTGAAGATATGAACAGAATAAATGGACTAGTATGTTATAGATGTAACAAGATTGGACACATTGCCAGGAATTGCAAATCACAAATCAAGTAGACAGGACCGAGATATGGAAACAATGGAGTAGTTTGTCAGATATGCAACAAATTTGGTCATACAAAAAGGTTTTGCAGAATGAATAACATGAGAAACCCTAATCCTAGAAGTTTTACAAGAAGAAATGAGAATGCAAGAAACAGTCAAAAAGGATGTTGTAGTAATTTTGAAGAAGTAAAATTTGTTAAAAGTATAGATCAAGGAGACACTTTGAGTACAGAAGGTAATCAAATAGGTGAAGTATCTATTAGTATGTGTGAATCTCTTCCTAACCCATCTCAAAGCACTTAAATTCATAAAGAATGCATTGGAGTAGGAACTTAGGAAAGTGTAGAAGTTAGTATAGGATGAATTGATTCTTGTGTAGTTAATGTAAGGTAGTATATGATGTAATGATGATATGGTGAAGAGCGCATGAGCTAATATGAATGTATGTGAGTTCACAAGAAGTTTGAAGTTTTTCAGGAAAGCAGGAACAACTTTTTGGAAAGAAGTGGCAAAGGAATTGAATGCGATGTCAGAATCCTATAAGATTGAAAGGTTAAAATCTTATGATTGATATTAGTTAATCATTCGAGAAAATACAAGCGATAAGGAGATCAAGCAGCGGTGATTGAAAGTAGTTTGCAAGATTTGGTGAAGGAATTTTGCGTCAGATCTACGCAAGCCCTAAATCATGAAATTGAGGTATTTTACTAAGAAAATCTATCAAGCAATTAAAGAATTTGTAGAAATCATGGATGTATCACTTATTCATCATGTAAGGGATACTATTAGACCTAGAGTCAAAAGGGAACCAGTAGAACCCTTGGAAGAAGACCCTAGTGTTGCATTATTGTTTGTACTAGACAAAGTTTTGCATTTAAAGATGTTAAAGGTTATTTGAAATGAAAGTTTGAAACCCTCAATGAAAGTGATTTGACTAAGGAGTATGAGAAATTATACAATCAAGATATGTCATTGAATGTAGGGTTTGAACATCTGAAAGAAAATGAAATCATGAAGTACTCACTTCAACATGAATTCGATAATGATGAATGCACCAAGATGATTTTGAGCAGAATTCACAATGGAAAGTTTTGGTTAGATGACAAAGTAATTGACATAACAGCAAACCTAATTCATGAAGTAACTGGTTTATCAAAATCTGTTATACCTTTTAATGAGAAGAATGTAAAGAAGACAGTATTGGACAACACTAAGTCATCCTACAATGGTAGAGGAATAGTAATCAACAAGATAATTCAAGATGATGTTAGATATGTGTGCAAGATCTTAACATCTAAGTTTTGTGCTAAGTCTAGAGAAGATGACATGGCATATGGAATGATTCATGCAACTTATTTGATGTGCATTGATAAAGTTCAAGTAGATATGTGTAAAATTTTGAGAATTCAATTATTTGAGAACCTTGAGAAGATAAAGAAGAGTAAAAACTCACAATTTAGATTCTCATCTCTGATCACATATATGTTTTTTCATTTGTTGAGAAGATTTCCATTTACTATTGGAGAATACTGGAATGATAATAGGACCACTATGGACATAATCAAGAAGGTGTATCTAAGATACCCTGTTGACAAGGTTAATGAGAGTGCAACCTTGGTAATCAAAACATTTCAAAACTTAATGAAGAAAAGATCAAGGATTCGATAGGCTATAGTAGAGAAGTACAAAGATGAAATATGCTTTATGGTTGACACTGATTTTACCTTTATTGAAGCAGTTGAACCAAGAGTTGAGTTTATAGATCCTCTTGGATATGAAATTTCAGAAGTTGAAGCAGAAGAGTATGTGAGAAGATTGCTTAAAAGAAAATTGGATGTAAAAAGTTCTAGATTTGGAACTTATGAGGAGAACTTTAATTCTGCAAAGTCTTTACAAGAAGAAAAGTTATCAGAGAAAAGAGTGGAAAACACTATAAAGAAAATTCTGAAGGATACATGAATGTCAAAACAAGAATTTATAGTGGAAAAGCAGACCACAACAGCAATAAGAGACATTGGACAAAAAGAATTTTTATCTGTTCCACCCCTATCATCAATTGTAGACTAGACTGGAAACATTTAGAATGTAGAGAAAGTGGTAAAAGTTGAAGAGGAATAGGAAACAAGGAAATCTACAAGAACATTCACCACTCCACTAGGTAAAAGGGTAAAGGAAATGGCAAGTGGGCCTGGTAAGAGACAAAATAATAGTTACCCCAGTGCAAAGAAAAATATCTGAGATAAAAGATGATGAAGATACTGGAATCAATAAGAGAAAATGGAAACCAAAGATAGAAAAAGTAAATGCTCAAATTATTAATGATGGAGATTTTTCAAATATGAACAAATACTATGAGTTATACAATTTTTCAGAAAGATTGAACTTAGAGAATGTAGTTGTCAGACACATGATCTTAGCTAATAAGAAATTTGACAGTATTCAAGGGAAGATACCAGATGAACTTTTAGAGAAATTATTAAACAGAAAGAAGAGAGCAGCTAAAGAAGACAATAAGATTAGAGAAAATTTTGTGAGAAAGTACTATGATATTAGAGATGAAGATCATTTCAAGGAAATAATGAAAGATCTTAATACTCACCTTAGAACAAAAAGAAGAATTTTTTTGATAATGGGAGGCAGTTATGAAGAAATAAACAAGGAAACTAAACAAGCAGTTGTAAAGGTAATGACCATAGGTTTTAGTAAGCACACAAGTGCAGCAAATCAAGCTTTGGAAGCTGAGCACCAGAAAAGTCCCTCTCCACTACCATCAATCAACATTGCAAATGAAATAATGAATGTGGAAGGAACACATATTACATTGGATAGTGATGACAATCCCTTCAACAACCTTGAAAACATTGTTGACAATTTGGCTATGGAAGAACAGGACATGACAGTTGTAGAGGAAGAAAGGAAGAAAACAAGAGAAGAAGAACAAAAACAAGAAAACACAGAGATTGCAAGATAGGAAGGAGCACAAGGAAAAGTAGAAATTAGT
The DNA here is from genome assembly GCA_027943335.1 of Chamaecyparis obtusa. Lineage (NCBI taxonomy): Eukaryota > Viridiplantae > Streptophyta > Pinopsida > Cupressales > Cupressaceae > Chamaecyparis > Chamaecyparis obtusa. The sequence goes on along the minus strand of BSBK01001827.1, from coordinate 136,797 downwards.
CCCACTCCTGAGATTGCAACAGAGAAACCATAGTTAGAATCTATTTTTTCTAATCGTGGAAAAGAAGTTGATGATGATGATCAGATAGAGTTGATCTCATCCTTAAACAAAGTTATTGGTAAAAAGAAGAAAGTGAAAAGCCTTGAAGGATCATTTCTTGAAGTGATAGAGAAGTTGTAGAGTGTTGTAACTAGTTAGATATCAGAGGCAGATCCATAGGTCAAAGAAAAAGAAGTTGTGAAAGCATTTGACAATGAATTCACTAACTTATCAAACATAGCTATAGTAAAGGCCCAGGTAGCCTATGAGGCCAAAATATTTCAAGATATATGTCAGAATATTAGAAATGATATTAATAATCTAGATGTATCTATTAAGGAACTTAGAAGAAATTTGGATAGAGGAAAAGCCTTGTACATTCAGTGTACAAAAATAGGGAATCATGTATCAGATTTATTAGAAAAGATAAAGGTGAAAGAGGTGTAAATATGAATAGAAGTAAGTTTCTTATCCAGCCCAAATGCAAAGATATTAGATCTTGAGAAGAAAATCAGTAAATTGTATGATGAAATAAGAATTTTGAGTGAATAAAGAGAAAAGAAATTGAGAAGATTAGCTCTTCTAAGAGAGCACATTTCAATCAAGATAAGCATCATTGAAGGCCAATTGGAAGAGTGTCTTTCATCCAAGACATCTTATGAGAATTTTAACTATGCAAACCTTCATGCATGTGACATATAATCTTATGGTCTATGTGCACTAGTTAGTGTTTCAGAAACCATTAAGAAGGCATGGGAGAAGGAGATAGAAAGCATCAAAGTAAAATTTGCAAATTGTGTTGCAAGCCTATCAGCTTTGCAATCTTGAATTAGAGGTAAACATTTTTTACTACACAATTTTGACACCCTTTTTGTCATTGTTGTCAAAGAGGGAGTGATAGCAGAAAATTGAATATGATATATAGATATATGATATGTAGTATATTCCTAGGGGGAGTATAGATGATATATGAGATATTTGGAGATATAATTATATTGAAGATTTTTGTTATGGCCATAATTTTGAAATTTTGTATGACTTAGCCAATTTTTTTATATGTTTCCACCAATGACAAAGGGGGAGATTGTTGGCAATTTGGCTGAGTTAGATATCTAGATGTTGTCATTATGGCACCATATAATCTGTATGAAGATGACATATGATAGAAAGTAGTTATGCCAGAGCGCAGAGTAAAATTGTCTAAGTGTAAGCAACATTTTCCTAGTCTAACCAGAGATAGTTTTGGTTAGCGATGTTGATAGAGGTAAGTTCAGTACTTGAGCACTCGAACATGGATACCTTGATGTATATTGAAGACTCACCTAAGAGTGCAAGTCTTTACGACATGTACAGAAGAAGTTATTGTAGTATTACAGAGACAGAGTTAAAGCTGACAAGATAGAGAAAGAAGATAGAACTAGTATGATAATTAAGGGATTATTTTGTTTATCAAAATAATAACTTAATCATATAAGGGAAGACATCCTAGATGTTAACCCTTGGGCAGCGCAAGTTAATATGTATTTTATAAAATACTTTATGTTTTGTAAAGCCGACTGTAAAGGTTATTATTATTAATAGTCTGTATAAATGTAATACATATGTAATGAAAAGAATATGAAGTGACATATGTATGTGAAAGATAGTGATGCGAAGTTGTAAATTGTAAAATTCAAGCAAGCAAACTTTGTATATGCAAGCAAAGAGATAGATCAGAATAGGAAATCTATTCAGTAGCAGTGAAAGGTTATATACCTTATCCTTTTTGTAATCTGAAATCATTGTACATTACATGTTTGGGCAGTGAGCTCATCTTGTAATCATTCTATCTATACTACCAACTCTTAGCAAGGTTGAGGCTTCTAACAAGGCCTTGAGTCCCTTAATTAGGACTGAGACACTATATGTATGTAATAGACTCCTAACAGGGTCAACATCCTTTACCGGATACTTTTTATTAGTGGATCTTTGTGGGTATCATCCCCACTGGGGTTTTCCCTTGGCCAGGGTTTCCTCAAGAAAAAATATGGTGTTATGAGTTCATTTTATTTATTGCTATGCATGCTATTTAGTTTACTTTGTTTTGCAAGTATCAAGTTAATCTACTATATCCATAATTGGGCAAATAGAAAAGTTTGTAGAATACTGATTCACGCCCCCCCTCTCAGTATTCCCTACTTCTAACAAGTTATATACTGGGTAATCTTCCAGTATTGGTGAAAGCTATTGATATTATAACTCAAAATGCACCCGAAGGGTCAATCCTCGAGCAATCCAAGGATACATCAGGGCAACAGGGAACAAGTACAACAAACACTATAGAGATAGAAATTCCTAAGGAAAAAGAGGAAGACACACAGGAACAAGTAGACCCCAAGCCTATTGATACCACCCATACAAACACTACATCTCAGTCGACTAAGACACAGGTCATTGAGGAGCCCAAGAAGGAAGACATAGTGTCTACCGAGTAGGATAAGCTAAGTGTTGAGGTAAAGGATATAGTTCCTTTTGTAAAGTGATGTCCCCAAGAGTCCCAAAAGAATAATAAAAAGAATGGAAAAGGGCCAGTCACACTTGATGAAGTGATTGGAATTCCTAACTGTGCCCGAAGGGCTTTGGACCCTGAGGAACTAAGAAAATATGGGGAGTTATGCACAAGGAAAGAAGCACAAGAAAAGTTGAGGAAAAGAAGCAAGAGCAAGCAGATACTTGAAGATGTGAGAGACATCTTGCAACAAGTTGTACCTAAGGTCTAGATTAATGAAGAAATACCTATATTGGACCAACTTGCCACCATTGCCAATCAAATAAATGCCCCAGACATTGATGCTAAAAAGAGACTTGAAGAAAGGGGAAAAGCTAAAATTTAGGATAAGTTAGCAGAAAAGATCAGCCAAGAAGTGGCAATAAATAAAGTAAAGCTTTTTGAGGTAATCACCGAACTACAAACTATTACTCAAAAAATAATTCAAATGTTATTTAAGGTATGCACTATGGAAATTTTCAATGCTAAGGTCAGTGAAAAGATTAAAATGATTGATACTAAAATCCTAGCCAGTGCAAATACATCCTTAACCGAGCCAGATGCTTTTCATAAGTATATTCTAAAAGTATAAGGACCCAGGCAATTAAGAGAAGACTTGAGGAAGTAGGAGGATAAGATATGTGATCAAGTCACCGAGCTTCAAGTAGAGCTTCTTCCTCACCTCAAAATAATTGAGTGACACATTGTCAAGGCACAAGCCTTAGTTACAACACCTAAGATTTTAGTGTCAGAAAACATCTTTGACATGCATGCTCAAGTCGGTCTTGAGCATATTGCTCTCACTAACTTGAAAGAGGAATGGGAAAACCCCTTAGACTCTCTCAAGAAAACTCATCAGCACATTTTTGACAAATTGTAAGTACAAATTTTGTTTTGGCATTACTCTCAAAAAGGGGGAAACATAATGTATATGCTAGTTGTATAAATATATGCTAAATGTACTACATGCTTACCGGGAGCATGCACTGAGGGGGAGTAATGTGATTTTGTAAAGAGTCAGTTTTATTATGTATATATGGAGTGTAAGAACAGTTTGAGATATATCAGTTTGTATACATTACAAGTTTTTATACTAATGCCAAAGGGGGAGATTTTTATCTATATTTTGAGCATTAGATGTTGTCATTAGTATCAAGTTGGATCAGTTGGTTATATAAGTTGATCAATTGGTAAAAGGAGGAACAACAAGCTATAAAATGCTAGTCAGTTGAACAAACAAGTCTTCACACCGAACAATCACAAGGCAGTACCGAGAGCTAAGAATAAACATGTTTAACTAGGAACCAGAGCACATTGACCAAGCATCAGAGTAAACCAAGCACCGAGCACCGAGCGTCAGTAAACACAAAGCACCATACACACCGAGCACCAATGTATTCACCAAATATAAATGACTATGTTTACCGAGTTATTCAGGAAAAAACATAGTAATCAGGAAAGGAACATATATCTATGAAAATGGTTATACGAATTCATAAAATATTTTACCAAGGTCAAGGATTATTTATTGTAGATGCAATCATTAAATGTAATGATGATTCATATGTAATATTCAGATCTAGGTTAATTTTGTACACCATAGATCTTAGGTTTTCTAAGATATGGTAAACCTAATTAGGTCATGACAATCATAGTAGTTTTCTATATATTTGTAATTAATGTCATTTTGACATAAGGAAAGAAAGTGAATCGAGCATATACAAAGAAGGAGATCTTGAAGCAGTAGCCGCCTTCAAGACATTATAATTCAGAAAAGGTTTTCATTAAAGAATAGTTATCAGAAATAAAGATTTAATCAAGGCTACCGAGCATAACAGAGGATAGATTACTACACATAAAGGTGATATTTATTTAGTATATCATAGATCTGAATTAGACAAAGTATAGTTGTCATTTACGGATATCTTTCTGTTATTCTCTAATTATTGTAACAAAGTTTGTAAAATCTCTTAACAGAGTAGACTTAGAAGTCTGTTTATAAATCTCTTAACCAAGTGCACACTCAAGTAGTGTTGTTTAAATCCTTTAATAAGGTAGATCTAGTCGATCTGATTGTTACTCCTAATAGGGTAAGATCACCAGAAGTGATCACAACTTGTAGCCTTAATCGACAAACTTTATTATCTACAATAGTGGAGAATTTGTGGGTGTCATCCCCACCATAGTTTTTACCTTCTAACAAGGGTTTTTGTGTAACCAAAATATTGGTGATATGTGTTATATTTCATGATTGATCTATTGTTTGATTTCAAGCACTTTGCATTTATAAAGTTATTATACACAATAGATTCAGTTATTTAGTTAGTTACTACTATTTGTAAATTGAGTATTTAGCTAAAGTTCTTGAGGATACTGATTCACCCCTCCCCTCTCAATCCCTTATCTTTCCATTCCAACAAGAGAGATGACTCAAGAATAATATAAGGAGAAAGGCGATGACACAAATATCGAGGTAAAATGTATTAAGGAAGTTTCTACAAAAGTAAAATAGTTTATCAATTAGCAAGCTGACAAGGATATACAGAAAAAAAATATGGATGGTTAGATTTGATATGAAAGATACAGATCATGGCTTTAGTTTTAGGGTTTATGATTGAAGAAATATAATTAAGGAAGAATAAAGAAGAAGTCTAGTATCTCAACAGAGATAAGGAGAAGATTGTGGTGAAAGACTAGATATTGATAGAATAAATAAATAAATCAGAGAAGTATTGTTGCAATCAAAGAGAAGGATATAGAGAAGATAAGAGAGTTGAATTGGTATGTTATTGTGTTAAGGAACTTCATTGGATATGAATTATCAAGATTAGAGAGAACTATAGATCATTTATTAGCTATTACTCTCTAACAATTGTGTTGGTAAAATTCCTTATTGGGTGACCCTAATAGTTCTATTGTAAAATCCTCTAACTAGGTAGCATTCACAAAAGACTGTCTAAAATCCTCTAACAAGGTTACTCCTAATAGAGTAAAAGACTTTAATAGGTCTCCAAGAAAATCACTTAACCGGGTAGCATTTAACCATGCTTTTGTAACTCTAATTGGGTGAGCCTTTGATAGGGTAGGATCTTAACCAAGCGTATTCTAGAAGAGTACAATTATTTGTGAGCATTATTCTCACATCGTGGTTTTCAACCTAATTAGGTTTCCATGAGATAAATACTAGTTTTATTGTTTGTGAATGATTTTATATGTTCATGGATGTTTAATGTTTATTTAACCGATACTGATGTTATAGGTTAAAATTTATCTTGATCGGTAAATCTATTTAAAGAAGTATTGAGGCTGTGAAATTTGGTTTGGGTTGGTGATCACTGATTTGACTCCCCTCTTCATAATCAATCCTATACCTAAAGTTGAATATTTAAATAGATCACCTTGACATATGATTCAAAGCTCACTCTTTGCGATGATGGCTTTTTAAATCCAACACATCAATTCTCTTTCATACCCATTAATGAGATTATGAATAAGAATAATAGCTCTTTAGTTGACCATGCTATAATTTTCATATGTGTCAATCTTGCCTCTATAATACAAAGGTGTAAAAATTAAGGTTCTTAGGGGGAGCCTTAAATTGATAGATATGAAAATATCCATTACTAATGTGATTCTCTAGGGATGAACAAATCAAAAGGAAGACACAAAGCTTCAAGAAATGTACTATCAACAAAAATCAATTTTTCTTGCAATAAAAAATGATCATGTCATAGAGTACAATGACAAGGTGATAAGAACACTAATGACTACCCAACTATTCTTTAATCTTGATCTACCATAAACAAGACAACTAGACTCTTTGTTTTCATAGAATGACAACAAAATCCTCATAGAAACAATAAAACGTCTTGATGTGCCTCTACTTTTGAAATAAAAATATTTTCCACTATAGAAGAGGAGTTTTCCAAATCTACAAAACCCCTTCAATGAATAGTGAAAGAAACAATATTATACATCAATTCGGATTCATTTTGTTATCTAACTTTCCCTATTTAATCAAAAGGAAAAGAATGCAAGAAAAGAGCTACATTGATGAAATGGAGAATGGTATTGTCCCAAGTGTCCAACTACCTTCAAAGATTATAACAATAGACATGTTCTTCAAGCCAAAATCAAAGATCACACAGGTACTATATTGGCTACTGCTTTTGAGGAAGCTACAACCAAAGTAATTGGCATACCTACAAAAGAACTATATATTCTACAATACAACCAAGAAGATGAGGCAAGTACTGAAGAGGTTATTTGAAATGTATAGCTCAAGAAATTTGTCTTCACAATATCAAGAAAAAATGAAACATATAATAATTCAACATGATTGTAAACAATAATCACATAAGTGAATACAATTGATTTTGTAGATGAAAGAAACCACATCTTAAATGAAATTCATACTCTATGCAATGTTTCCAACACATGATCTCTCAAACTATCTAACTATCTTTTAAGGGTTGTTTCTTCATACTTAAGTTTTACTTTGCCCCAACTCATATCCAACTAAGATTTTGGCTTCTATAGGATTCCAAGGCCCCTTCAAAACTTGTTGGATACCTTTTTAAAAAACATTGTTTATATTATGATTGCATTATGAATGATAATACATACTATTAAAGACATGAAATTCAATTTTCTAATTTATATGTATTATCCATTAAACTATCTATGAAATTCTATGTACTACAATAATATACAAATAATTTGTATAGTATGTTGTTAGTAAAATAGACTAGAATTCAATTTAGCATTGTTTACAAACATCTAAACTAAATACTAACACTACTACTTTCAAACTTATAAGATTATTGAAAATAGAAAGATAACAATAGTACATAAATTTATTCTCTTTTCATTCTAGATGATTAACATAAACCTATAATATGCTGAGAGACAATCTTTGGATGCACAAAAGAAACAAGTAGAATCTCATAAGAGGAGCCTCTTTTATTATGCTCAACACAAAGAAGAAATAAGTGCTTGGTGTGCCATGAAATAGACACAGTTATCACAAGAAAAATTAGAACCATAAATACTTGTCCATGCTCTAGTGCATAAAAATTCCTAAAATAAAAAAAATCATAGTCCAACCAAAACTAATGCACCAAAACATAGGGGTCAAAATCAAAACACAATTAACAATATGGGAATGAACAACTCTGCTAACTTTTTCTAAGAAATTTAGGAAAAAGAATAGATCTACTATCAATGTTACAAACATTTGGCATATGTAAGGAACACTATCTTGGTATGCATGTTTGTTCCACAAATAATAACTTCATAGCTTCCTCAGTAATCTCCCTTTGAGAGGAGAGGAGGGTCCCATCCGAGGAAATAAGAGAAGTAATACAACTCCCCTGTCTTCTGTCCTTTACCATATTATGGAAGTACTTTGTGTTTCTATCCCTTTCTCGAAGCTAGTCAACTCACGCCTTTTTATTTTAATAAATCTCTTCCCAAAGCTCCCATTCCTCCAATTCCTTGACCACAACTAATTCCTCTATGTATAAGTCATCAGATAAACCAAGATCCATTATTTGGTAGGTAATAACATCAACCAAAGATAAGAATTCCTCTTAGCTTGCAAGAGATTACCAAAGTAATCCTTATTCCACCTTTTCAACCTATACTATGTTGCAAATGTTTGACAAATGAATACATTGTAGTAGAATAAGAAGACCTTCCATTATTCCACCAATCTAGCACATAGTCATAAAGTGAAGGATCTTGAAGCCACATAAGCTAAAATTTGAAAGATGGATTCTTAATCACACAGTACTGGGTATCAACAAATATGATCGACCAGTGATCAGAGCCTCTCCAATCCAAAATCTCTGAACTAGTAGTCCAACTATCATTCATCCAATAGCAAGAAACAAGGAATTTGTCTAACCTCTCTACTATAGCCTCTATCCCACATCTTCTATTATTCTAGGTAAACATATTATTAGTCAGTTTGACATCCGCTATCCTAAGGCATTCAATGTCATTCCTTAAAATTGTTGCAAAAGGGTCAAGCTTGGTATTACCTCCCATCTTCTCTTCCAATCTCATGATAGCATTAAAGTCCCTAGTAAGATCCAAGGGCATAACAGAGAAAGTGACTAGATATGTGTGAAAATAAAGGATTTACCCAAAAGATTAGTAGAATCATAGACATTAGTCAGAAGGAGACTCTCTTTGGTTTCATTTCTTGTAGTCACCAAGGATATTGAAGACCTACTGGAAATACACCAACAAGGAGTAATCCTACACGGGTCCCATAAGATAATCATACAGGTCCATAGTTACCTTGAGCTCCAATGTATTGACAATGAAAAATTATAGATGCCTTACTAAACATACCATCAACAAAAAGCTTGGTTTCATGAATAAAACCACATTAGGAGAGCAAGATCCAATCAACTCTTGAATAGCCTTTTGTCCGGGGATGCTATTCAACATCCTTACATTCCATAAGAGTACAATCATTTTAAGAAGATGAAAACTGAGAATCAATGGTTTTCACTTATCCAGACTCCACCAAAGTCTAACCAACTAGCTTCACTTATTCTTGATCCTTCTTCCTCCCTACCTTAGAAAATTTCTTAGGGCCCCCCTTCTTTAAAGCTTTTTTTATGGATACCCAACATAGATGAAGTAACCTTTCTTTTGCTACCACCTTGCAAATCCTTCTCTGTCTAAAATGTAGAACATACCAAACCTGTCCCATCCTAAATGTTAGTACCTCTTTTTAAATCCAACACTACCAAAATCCTAAGTGGTACATTTGTGTCCATTTGCACACCTAGTGCATATTCCTGTGGGCCATTCTAATTATTACCATCTTGTTCCTTCCCAAGACCTCCTAGAACCAAAATATCTTGACCAATAGGCATGTTAACAATAGCTCCATCAAATTGCTCTATATCATTTAGAACCTCAAACCTATTGAAGACCTCATAAGTCTGCATGTCCTGAAAGGTTCTCTTTTTCCCTCTACCCTTATTGCGAGTTCTAATTGGGATGAAACCCTCCTTGCCTTCCACCATAAGAGTCTTCCCCTTATCTTCCTTAGGAGGATCCCTAATAGACTCCCCTCTAGAAATCCCTGCAAGTTTAGATTTGGGGCACATTCATTGCAAATAACCATATTCATGGCAAATTCAGAAACATAATAACAAAGTTTCATAATCCAAGTGTTGAATCCAAGAGTTTGGACCCAACCTAATTTCTATAGAATTTGGTAAAGGCTTGCTTAAATCAATTTGAACACAAACACAAGCATAAGTGATTACCTTTTTCTTCAAAGTTTGTTGTAAAGGTCCCACAGGCTTTCCAAGCTGCGTTGTGATCAAATTGAAGATATCCTCTTGTCAGAATTCCAACGGAAACTAAGGAAGTCTCACCCATACTGAAACCTACAACATAAGTTATTTTGTAAGGTTAAAACCAACATGCCATGGCTTGATGAATAAGCCAACTTGGTTATAGAAATAGGGCCTCTCTTCAAAAGCCCTATTTCTATATGACACGCATGTAAAAACCACTAGAATATTGTTATTAGCAACCAACATCACTTCCATTTCTCCTTCCGGATTCCATGTGTGCTTGGATCATAACTCCAGAAAAGGCAAAGATACATAGATTCCCATGAACTTGCAAATTGAAGCATGCTTTGAGAAATACACAATGTCTTCCTCAATAGAATCAGGATGAATCACCATACCCAACTTATTATTACTCTTGGTCAGACATATGTTAATCTTTGTAGGCTTAAAAGTCCCCATCTTAGAATAATTTTCGTGTATGTCTGTACAAGTAGCCTCAAAAAGGGGATTTTCATGCATGCACATAAAGGGGCCACTCTTGGTAGCAACATCTTTATACGACCTACTCACCCCACCCGGATTCCTCTGTGTTGCCGTACATGCCACAATTGCAAAAAACTTCTCCCACAAAACCCTACCCCAAGAACAAGAGAGGAAACTCAAAACTAAACAACAATGAAGATTAAACAAGGGAGTAACCAAAATTTGGTTACTCCCATGTTGTTCAACCCTTGCAAACAGTCACACATCACAACCAAATGGAGGGGGCATCCACCCCGCCCACGCACCAAACTAGGCCCACAAGATTGTAGCCCCCGATCAATGCAAAACTCCCCCAAAGAAATCAAAGTAAAAACAAAACAACAATTAGGTTATCAAACCCTAACCTGCCAAACACTAGGCCATTGACGCCATCGCTCTCCTCTTCCAAACATTTGATTTGATGAAACATTACCTTAGTAATAAGAATATCAAACCATATTTTACTTGAGAAATGATAGATACACATTTTGATTTACTCCATTGAATGATTGACTATTCAAATTCAGTGTCATTTTTTCCTAATTATATTTTAAACAGATTTTGCTTCCATATAATTACCTATATCTATTTTATTTATATTATGATTCTTTGAATATAAGATCTTTATATTTTAATTTTTTTATAAAAAAATAAGTCAATTAAGACAAATAACTCCGCAAAAATCTTACAAAATTTGAAGAGTGACAAGCAGCCAGCATGAAACCTTTGACAAGTTGCATGAGATTATGATGCACAAGAGATAAAGTAGCCATAAATTATTATTGATAAGCTTAAATCCGTGCATAAATTACTGTTGTAGAGCGACTGGTGCTTCGCAACTTCAGAATTTCAATCTCTGAGAAGTTAAATGCGCCCACACACTCGTATTACTCATATTCAAAGAAAGAGAGAAATAGCCATAAAACCGCTATAGAGGGTAAAGACTGTGACAAGTGTTTCATTGTCATTAGAGTGTAGGTAAATCAAATAACAATGCACATTACCCATGATTCATTTATCAGCATACAGTGCCAATGCCGTCCTCTGCTAATCTCAATCTGACAGCATTATGCAGAGAGAATCGGTTGAAGGAGGCGCTGCACATTTTGCTTACAACCCACAAACCGCCTGGAGACTCTTTTACGTATATTCAGCTATTGCAGATATGCATTGCCAAGAATGCCCTTTCATTTGGTAAGCAACTGCACTCTCTCATCACTCAGAGGGGATCTGCATTTTCTTTACGAACGACTCTTCAAAATAAGCTTATCGACATGTATGTTAAGTGTGGGAGTCTGAATGATGCTCGTAAAATGTTTGACGAAATGAAAGAACAAAACGTGTCCTCATGGAATACCATGATTGCAGCTTACCGAAAACATGGATTTCCTCGCGAAGCATTGTTAGTGTTTCACCAAATGCAGCGAACAGGGGTTCAAGCCGACGAGTTCACCTTTTCCAGCATACTTCCAGCCTGTGCTAAAATAAGATCTCTGGAACAGGGTATAGATATCCATCAAAGCATAATTGAAAGAGGATTTTTATCAGATGTGGTTGTTGCGAGTGCGTTAGTAGATATGTATGCAAAATGTGGAAGCATACACAAGGCACGTGCACTGTTTGACAAAATGCCTCAGAAAAATGTGGTCTCGTGGAATGCTATGATTGTAGGATACGCACAAAATGGTGTTCTAGAAGAGGCTTTAAAGCTTTTTAAGGAAATGTCTCGACCAGATGTTGTCTCTTGGAGTGCCATAGTTGCAGGATATGCTAAAAATGGGCTCTTTGAAAATGCCTTGGAGGCATTTAAGAAAATGCAATTGGCAGGTCATAGACCAACCTCCACAACCTTTGTTAGCATCCTCCCAGCCTGTGCCAAAATGGGTGCCTTAGAGCAGGGTATGGACATCCACCAAAGCGCAATCGATAGCGGATTTTCGTCGGATGTCATGGTTGTGAATGCCTTGATAGACATGTATGCAAAATGTGGAAATATACACAAAGCACGAGACTTGTTCGATAAAATGTCTCAGAAAGATATAGTCTCCTGGACTGCAATGGTTGCAGGATATGCGCAAAATGGGTTTGTTGAGCAGGCCTTGCAAACGTTTAAACAAATGCAACGGGCAGGTTTAAGGCCAGACTCCACAACCCTTGTCACCATCCTCCCAGCCTGTGCCAAATTGGGAGCTTTAGAACAGGGTATGAGCGTTCATCAAAGCGTAATTGAAAGCAATTTTTTGTCAGATGTTGTAGCTGCAAGTGCGCTGGTAGATATGTATGCTAAATGTGGAAGCATACACAAGGCACATGAACTGTTTGACAAAATGCCTCAAAGAGATGTGGCCTCATGGAATGCGATGATTGCAGGATACGCGCAAAATGGGTTTATTGAGAAGGCCTTAGAAACTTTTAAGAAAATGATTGTGGCAGCTGTCAAGCCAGACTCTACAACCTTTGTCAGCATCCTCCCGCTCACTGCCAAAGTGGGAGGTTTAGAACAGGGTAGGGGTATCCATCAAAGGATAATAGAAAGTGGAATTCTGTCGGATATTATAGTTGCAAATGCCCTTACAGACATGTATGCAAAATGTGGAAGCATATACAAGGCAATTGAACTGTTCAACAAAATGTCTCATAGAGATGTCATCTCATGGAATGTCATGATTTCAGGATATGCACAAAATGGCCTTTGTAATGATGCTTTAGAACTCTTTGAACTAATGAAACACTCTGGAATGTACCCTGACCATATAAGCTACACTTGTGTTCTATTTGCATGCAGCCATGCAGGTTTAGTGGACGAGGGCTTTAAATACTTCAATGGAATGAGTTACTCTTACTGCATTATGCCTACAATTGATCATTATGTATGCATAACCGACCTCCTTAGCCGTGGCGACTATCTTGAGGAAACTCTAAACGTCATCATCAAAATGCCAATAAAACCTGTAGAGGTTGTGTGGACCTGCTTGCTTGGTGTCTGTAGATCACATAAGAATATAGAACTAGGGGTTTTTACAGCAACAGTTCTTTTGGAGCTGGATCCTAAAGATGCTGCAACTTATGTTCTTCTGTCAAACATCTATGCAGAAATGGGCCGTTGGCGTGACGTTCAAATGATACGGAGATTGATGAAAGAGAGAGGAATTATAAAATTACCAGGATGTAGTTGGATCGAAAACCATAAAATGGTACATGCTTTTTTGTGTAGGAGACAGACTACACCCATGGACATAGGTTATCTAGGTAAAGATGGAGAAACTTGTCTTGGGAGATGAAGGAAGCAGGGTGTTTTCCAGATTCAATTCATTTAATGAATGGCATGGATAAAGAGGAAGAAGAATTTTTTCTCTGCCACCATAGCGAGAAGTTGGCAGTCCCTTTCAAATTTTTAAGTACACTTTCGGAAAAACTTAGAGAGTTTCATGAATCTAATGTATGTGTTTTTTTATTAAGCAAGGATTTTGAAAGGGTTCAAACCCTTATACAAAAACGAGGATTAAACAACAAGCATTACAGAACAAAAACGGACAACCAGAATAAACTGAAAATTCAATCAACCCAAAATCAGGAAGGTTTAAAGCCAAATTGCTCCAAAGATTTATTCTTCAGACTGAACAAGTTTTTCAAATTTTCCAGCTGTACAGAACCTTCTGAGCATGTGTTGACTGCCACACTACAGCCAAGTTTATTTCCAAGATTATTGGAAGACAAATTGTTGCAATGTAAATCAGTTCAATCATCATTCATTTCAAAGGAGGAGAAAGTTCTTGCAGAGATTATTTCATGATGTGAAGTTGAGCAATCTGTAAACATAGGCTTGCACTGTAGCAAGAAGCATTTTGTCAGAACCGCGGTGATGAAGAAGGGAACAGAATGTGTTTTCAGTTTCAAAATGTAATATTTTTTAGCGTTTGGAGATCTATAACATGCTGTTGAACTCATGAAATCTGAACGTGTGGACAAAAAAGATGGAAGAGGTGGTGTAGAATGAAAAGCAAAAGGAGACGATTGAAAAAAATGTGAGAGAAGAGTTTACAATCAATTCAAATCTCGGAGAGGAAATGAAAGCATCTACAGTTTATGCTCCTTTTGCGCGGATTAATTGTATTATATGTTGTGTCTGTGAGTTGGCTCTTGGGGTTTAAACTGGTATGTGATTAGAGATTTTTAATGTTGCTTCACATCTCTTAGCTTTCTCAAAGAGCAAATATATTGAGCGGCCCAAATTCTTGCTTAAAATTTAAATGTGCTTTCAATTCTTTATTTTCACAAATAAATAATCAGAATATTTAGATAGAAGTAAATTATTTTTTATTATATTACAATTGACATGACATGTATGGTGAACAATGTTTTCTACATTATTTTATTTTATAGATTGATGTTGCTGAGAAGAATACAAACTTTATATGCAGAAGTAAAATTCCAATTTATTTAGGGTTGTAAAGACAACTCAAAGAGCTAAATAGGCTATGATTCTCCTTTAGTGAAGATATGCACAATTAAGGGAAGTAAATGATCTTAATTATATTAATTGAAGATTGAAAGAAAAGTTGTTTTTATGAATAATACATTTTTAATATTGAAGTAACAAAATATAATACATTAATTCATATACAAGAAGGGTGGAATTGAAATACATTTTAAAATTATTATATATTTGAAATAGATATAATTGGGAGGTTGGGGATTGTAAGAAATTTTAAGGAACATTTTAATGGAAGATTGTTTATTAGAGTGTGAGCAATATTGTAATTGCACCTCACAATTGTAGTGTTGTAAATTGTACTCTATACATTTATGACACTTGTAAATTAAGCTTGGTGCATTTATGACGATTCACGATCGAGCATTTGCATTCCAACATCATGGATTCTAAGAACAAAACATTCATGGCCCCTAGCCCACATTTTGGAGTCAATTTGGTCAGATGACAATGTGACGCGAAGACGTCCATGTGGTGCGCGTTAGTTCTTGGAAGATTTCATTTTCAAAAAGAGCATATTCCATATCATACCACTTTTGATGTGCGTCGCTTCTCTTGGAAGCATTTGAAATGGCTATCATTACCTACTCCAAGCAACACAACTCTCTATCCTCATTTTTCACTCTTTGACACCACATTTTTTGACTCTTTGACAACTCTCTCACTCTTGGCTCTCACTTAGATTTCTAAAGTGAAGCTATGCCAAAATTCACATACTATCTCCTCCATTAGCCTACTCTTCTCATTTGTGCAAGCAAGGTTATCATCTCAAGAGATGGGTCTGCACTGCATAATGCTTTCTTTTCTCTCTTAAATATATATCTATTACTTTATTTTATCGATATAAACATTATCTATTTGTATCATGATCTTTTCTTGTAATATGACCTTTCCTCCATTGAACATGGTTCATTTTCATTACTTGTCAATATCTTTTATTTCAGTCAATAGGGGGTTCCCTCTATTAAGTAGGGTTTGTTTCTACTTGCATGTCTCATGTGATAGAGGTTTTCCTCTATTGAGCAAGATTTGTTTCTATTGTGTCATTGTCTATCGGTTTTATTCCAACCTTCTTATCTAGTTGTCAGTGGAGGAGGAAAAACCAAAATAGGGGTTTGATTGCAGCAAGCCCTTATACAACCCCAACATTTTCCCCTATTTTTTGTGTGTAGGTGACAAATAGGTTTGCCAAGTGAAAGAGGAACGTGAAGGGACCGACCATGAATATTTTACTTCTTTTTTCTAAATGAACCACAACATAGTGCATAGACATCCTTGCTACACATTTGAGGCTGGGAGATGGCCAATGTTAGGGTATGTAATTGATCATTCCAGTTTCTAGTTTTTGTTGTCAAAATATTTCCATCTTTCTATATTTGTTAGTTATTTCAATATTTTAGTTTTGGTACTAAATCTATAATTTGGTTAGTGCGGCATAACATATTCAATTGCCTTAGATAACATCACATTCCTTTTAGGTCTTAAATCCAAGTTCATTCCATTAGTTGCCTTGGTCAACCTAGCTCAGTAGAGTGCTAGTAGAAGTGGGGTAGCGAAAGGTACATTTTCTCTTCGAGATCTCGACATTGCTAAGGGTGGAAAATCCCCCACTCTACATTTTGGTGATCTCAATGTGAATGCCTCAATTTTAGATCTTTTTCTTCAAAGAATTTGATGCATTCAACAAGACATTCTCCAAAGATGACTTTAATATGTTGGATGACACCCTAGGTGACTTCCTAGAGGTGTCCCCTCATATTCCAGAATCTACTAAATGTTTCCCACATGTGGATCCACCTTCTTTGAATTTTAAATTTTTTGTATATATTGTTGTCTCCTTGGCTACTTCAAAGCCTAAGAGATATATCATTAGTGCAACTTCCCACTAGTGCTTCTCCTAAGAAGGTTAATTCCATCTATAGTAAATAATTTGGTGGTAATTCTTTGGATCTTTTCACTAAGTTTACTTGATTCAAAAGTAATTCTTATAACTTTATTGCCAATACCTATAATACTAGAAGGAAGAAAGACCTCGCCTTCATGCCTTAGGGGTTGTTTCATCTACATTACATGGTTTTGTTAAGTTTGTGGTAGATAATCAAGTGATCATAGTTAAGGATGATCTCGACACCATATGCACTTATGCCAATGGTTTCCATGGGTTAGACCTTGATTTATCCCTCTTTTTAGAACTACATCCCATTGATATCTTCCAACATGTTGACATCTTCCTCCTTGGTGCCACCTAAGATGGACATTCAAGCCTCTAAATACTCAAAAGAAGGCTCCCAAAGGAAGATTTGGAGAAGTAGGATCCTCCCAAAATAGATTCGCCTAAGGTAGAAGTTTTTGAGCCTGCTCCCACTTAATCAACTTCTAAATATTCTTCAACCAATTTCAACGCATGTTTGGGTGATGAGTGGGGAACCTTTGATTTACCGATTCTTATATCAATGAATATAAGGTAAACTGTGTCCACCTAAAGATTCCTAAGATCTATTTTGTTGTGGTTACAAAAGAAGGTTATGCTTCTATAAAGCTAGGTGATAATCATCATGTGTTGATCATTTTTTCTATACCAATCCATCAAGTTTTAAGAAAATTCAATCAATTTATGGACCGAGGTGTGAGTTGGTTTTGAAAAATGGCTATGATGATATGAGGTTGCAGTTCAACCTGAGTTCATTGACACTAGTGCAAACTCTAAGGAAGTTTTTCTAAATGTTTTCAATTTGGAGGAAGCCCTAGAAGAATTTCTAGGTGCTTATGCTGGTTTGCCACCTTAGCACCATAGACGTCGATTCCATTATTGCTTAGAGAATGAGGCATACTTTGGAGCATTCGTTAAAGATGCTAACATGGGGGCAACCTTGTCTCATGATGGTGAAAATACTTCAATGTCACATCCTTAAGACCGTAGTACCCTCATTGAGGGAGAGACTATCGACGTTTTCATGGATTCAAAACACCTTGAGAGGATCGTAAAAATGTCTCTTCACAGAGGAAGTTGAATTACACACCGATCGTCTACATCAGTATTCTAATGTTTTGTTTATTCATAAAAAGAAATGCTTAGTATTGATGAGTCCATAGTGGTTCATGATTTTGTGTTATGTCCTAATCACAAGCCCATAAAATAAAAGATCTAAAAGATGAATCCTAGGGCCACTTTATTAGTTAAGACTGAGATAGATAAGCTCTTGAAAGCAAGATTTGCCCTTCCTATTGACTACTTGTCTTCGATATTGAATATAGTTGTTGTTAGTAAATGTGATGGTATTATTAGATATGCATTAATTTTCAAGATCTAAGTAAGGACTCTTTGAAAGATGACTTCCATTTCCTAAAATTGATGTTTTTTGATTCAACAATAGGCCATGCATTGTTATCCTTCATAGATGGCTTCTTAGGTTACAATTGGATTCATATTAAGCCAAAATATCATTACAAGACAACCTTTACAACCCCTTGGGGAACATTCTACTATGTGGTAATGTTGTTTGGGTTAAAAACATTGGTGCAAATTATCAATGTGCAATGAACCACATCTTCCATGATTTTATCCATAAGATCATGGAAGATTATGTGGATGATATCTTGGCAAAGTTATTCCTTCGTCAATATCATTATAACAACCTTCAACTTATCTTTGAACAAATACCTCTCTACAAGATAATACTAAATGCCTTTGAGAGTGTCTTCAATGTAGATGTTGGTAAAATCTTCAGATTTATTGTCTCTCAATGTGAGATTGAATTCAATACAAATAAGATTGATTCATTTGTCAACATGCTTCAACCTAGAAACATCTCTCAACTTCGTAGTTTGCAAGGAAATATTCAAGCCATATAGAGATTTGTTTCTTAGTTGGCTAAGCATACTCTTTCATTCACGTGAATGCTTAAAAAAATGTACACTTAAATGGGATGATGAATGCCAAGAGGTTTTTGATTCCATAGAAAACTATTCGACTAATCCTCGTCTTAATGTTGGCTATGGAAGATAGACCCTTTCTACTCTATATCTCGACATTGCCCAATGTTTTAGAGGTCTAATTGGTTCAATATAATGACAATGGGAAAGAAAGAGTTGTACATTATATTAGTTGTGTTCTTATTGGTTATTAAACTCAATATTCTGCAATGGAGAAACAATGCCTTGCTCTTGTTTTGACAACACAAAAGGTAAGGCACTACCTCCTGCATGCAGAAACTTGAGTCCTTACTAAGTACAATCTATTAGGGAAATGTGTCTTAACCTTTTATTTACATGTGGTTACTATTTTTAGTTTTTTCTTGTTTGAACGTGAATTTTCTCTCTTCTTTCTCCTAAGGTTTGGATTGGCTAGATAAGCATGCTAGTAGTATTAAAGTTTCTAGTTTTGGAATTTGTAAAACAAAATTAGGGATTCAATTTTCAAGGCTTTAGAGGCTCCAAAATAGGTTGAAATGTGGGTAGAGGTGTATTAGTTTACAAGATGATAGAGAATGTCATGAGGTGCTATTTGGTGCTTTAAATGGTCATTAATCAGACACCCTGCTCGACAATTATGGTCTCCATAAGTTGGGTCTGCTGAAATAGGAATTTTGATAATGTGTTGAACACATAAATAACACATGGTTGTTT
Source organism: Chamaecyparis obtusa (assembly GCA_027943335.1). NCBI lineage: Eukaryota > Viridiplantae > Streptophyta > Pinopsida > Cupressales > Cupressaceae > Chamaecyparis > Chamaecyparis obtusa. The sequence goes on along the minus strand of BSBK01001827.1, from coordinate 117,266 downwards.
GTCTATTGACACATCATAGGGATTTTATTATTGGAGATAAGATGAGCACTACTTTATAAGTGATTTTTAGCTCATGGCTTTGCAATACCATTTGACAATTTCATGTACTCTATCTCCTATATATTAGGTGTGTGATATGGAGGGTGTGTGCAAGAGTCTTATAGTTATTCAATTACCTCTAGATCTCTAGTTGGTCATACTTTAGAGAGAAGCTTAATTACCTTTAGATCTCTAGTTGGTCATACTCTAGAGAGAAGCTTACTCTACAAGTACATTTTAATCTATTATTTCTTTCTAAATAATATGTTGGGTGACTTTTGGAGTGTGGGATTTTTTATCTGAAAGGCTTTTTTTTAATGTAAATCACTATGTTGTGGTATGCATGTTATTTATGTTGTTTTGGTTAATTTTTTGTAACTATTGTAAAAATCTAAGAAAGTTTTTACATTACCATCTCCTCAAGATTAGTGTACAAAGTTGTTCCACTACTTAACTTCCTTTACAAGTGGTATACGAGCCTGATCACTTTTGGTTCCAGTTGTGGGTTGCTAGGTTTTTTGAGCTAATCAAGATTTGAGTGGGAGCTTGTGTAGAAGATACTTGGTGATCTTGTTGCACTTTTTTTAGATGGCTAGTTTGTTAGAGAGAATAGAAGTGGAGATTTTTTTTGGAAATAATTTTGAAATGTGGAAGTTGAAGATGGAGGATTTGCTAATAGATGGAGACCCGTGGGAGGCTATTTATCAGAATGTATTAAGACCTATAAATCTAGTTGATGCTTCTTAATATGTTGTTATAAATTGTAATGCCAAGCATCTAATTAGATTATGCCTTACAGACTATATTTTATCAATGTCCATGAATAGTCCTTTGCAAAGAATCTATGGAAGAAGCTTGGTGAGACGTATCAAGAAAAATATTTAGTACATAAGATTTTATTTAGGAAGAAGCTATATTCATTGAGAATAGATAATGATGGAAAAAATAAAGATCACCTGTAAGAATTCAATATGTTGGTGGCTCAGTTGGAATTTGTTGGTGTCAAGATGGATGAGGAGGAGAAATGTTAGACCTTGCTTTGTTATTTTCTTGATTTGTAGGATTCTCTTATTATGACCATTGAAATTACTTCTTTTGTTTTGAGGATGTGGTCAATTTTTTTTTTCTTTTTGAAGAGATGAGAAGGAAGATATCCATTAGTGCCCAGGAAGCCCTAATTGTTCATGAAGACCTAAGGAAAAAGGTAAGAAGAATGAGAAGTGTAATAAAGCCAAATCCAAAGAGATATCTAAATCTCTTGGAAAGTCCAAAGTTAATTTTCTAGATTTGAAGAAAGCCAGGACACATCCATAAGGAATACAAAGAAGAAAATAAAAATAAAAATAAAAAAAGAAGAAGAAAAAGGAGAAACTTGATTCTAATTTCAGTTCTAAAAAGGAAGATGGTGATATGTGTTACAACTAGCGGTTGTCGTTGCACCAAATGATCAACTTATTAATGCTCGATACAACCACTAGAATTATAGAAGACACATGAGGTTGTTAAACAATGTCATGAATCCTAGAGGGGGACATTGGTGGTTAGTCCAACAATCCCCCCCCTCGGTGTCATCTGAGGGGATTAGAACTTGTGACCAAGCTCTGATACTACTTGTTACAACTATTAGTTGTCGTTGCACCAAAAGATCGGCCTATTAATTCCCGATACAACCACTAGACTTATAGAAGACACATGAGGTTGTTAAACCATGTCACAAATTTTGAAGGGGGACATCGACACTTAGTTCAACAATATGTTCATTGCAGATTTGAGAAATCATGCATGTGGTGATACATGGTTAATTGACTCAGGTGCATCTTTTCATATGACCTCTAATAAAGATTAATTTTCTCAATATGATGAATTTGATGGAGATAAGGTGTACTTGGGTGATTATTCTAATTCAAATATTATTGGTAATTATAAAGTTGAAATCAAGTTTCTTGATGATAAAATAAGAAAGATTAATGAGGTGTTACATCTCCTAGGTCTGAGACTAAATTTGTTATCTATGAGAAAACTAATAGATTAGGGGATGCAAGTAGTCTTTTCTAATGCATGATGCAAAATAGTGAAAGGATCTATGGTGGTTTCTAGAGGCTTCAAAATTGACACATTGTATAAGCTATATGCATGCATTGTTGAGTGTAGTAGTACTTCTATGAAGATCAAAATTGTGGATATTTTATTTGAAAACACGAGGGTTTCACCTTTAATAGATGGTCATGTATTTTGGGTACTGTTGTCACAAAAGTTTGCACCAATGCTTAGGTTATGACCCCTAAGAAACCTTGTTAAACATGAAAACAACCTCCAAGTGTGGGACTTGTGCTTTGAGGCAGAATCTCTAGGGAAGGATGGCTTCCTTACAATCAAGGTGCACCTAAAACCAACACTTTTGAGGAAAAGGAGAAGAATGATTGCAAAAATTTAAAGGGGGAGAAGCACTAGATCGAAACATGGATCTCTCCCTGCCTATGGATACATAATACATGAATAAAGAACCCAACATACACAAATATCATCTCTAATTTACTCCCTAGACTCATATGATAGTTATAGCTTATTAGATGTTGCAAGCAAAATAAACTTTACGATACATCAACTACAAGAAAATTTAACACAAAATAGAAACTAAGAAGAAAAAAAAGCACTCAATACAAGTCAAGGAAAAAATGCACAAGATATTAAACTAGGAGAAGAGGTAAAAACTAAGATTTTCATTCATGTAAGGTAAATACAAATTTGCAAACGCAAGTCATAACCACTGCAAATGAACTAGAGAAGAACCCAGAGTATGTAAAACAATTTCCTTTTTCAAGAGTTCAAACATAACTCATGATTAAACATGAAGTTCAAACCCCTCTAGGGTTGAGTCAGGTTAAAGAAGGATGAAAGAAAACAAAATTAGAAAAGACTTGATCTTTGTGTCCTTATTAATTCATGGAAGTGACAGAAAGGGCCAAGGAGAGAACTCAGTAGATGGAAGGGACAAATCACATACCAGCAAGTAATAAATGAGCATGGAGTGCATTGGCAATGTGTTATAGAGCCAAAAGAAGTGGTTTGACATTAAAAATTTAGTACTAACATCATGTAATGGCCATAAAGATTCAAATCATGAAGTTGAAAAATAAATGTCGAATAGACAAACATGACATATTATCCCATCCTGCGATGTTGACCTATTGACATCATGGTTTTTCACGTCACCCCCAACAACCTGTTTGGGATAATTGAAAAAATGTAAAAGAAACCAGAATCATCGATCATCATGAAGATGCATAGCTTAAAATTTGAGAAAACATGGTAATAGCATTGGGCCATATGCCTGGCAGTCAAGCTAACTAGATCCACATAGAAAAACCTGATTGGTTTCGCCATTTCACACTTAACCCTGACAAGCGGGATGAAGTGAATTATGAAATAGTGAAAATGGGATAACATGATGTGTTGGCCCACACAAGTAGATAATATGACATCTTGGCACTGATAGATTTTTATCCCATGATGAATTGTCTCATATCGATTATTTGTGTTGGGCTTAATGGTGGGAAACGTTGGTGAAATGGTCAACGCTCCCCTCAGGATTCGTGACATGGCTTAACTACCTCCTATGTCTTCTATAAGTCTAGTGGTTGTATCAGGCATTAATAGGCTGATCTTTTGGTGTAACGACAACCGCTACTTGTAACAAGTGGTATTAGAGCCTGGTCACAAGTTTGAATCCCCTTAGGTAACGCTGAGGGGGAGATTGTTGGAAAAATGGTCAGCGCTCCCCTCAGGATTCATGACATGGCTTAACCATCTCCCATGTCTTCTATAAGTCTAGTGGTTGTATCGGGCATTAACAACTCGATCTTTTGGTGCAACGGAAACAACTACTTGTAACAGGAAAAATAGCCAATATTTTTGGGAGGGGATGCTTTCCTTCTAAGCATGAGATTGATGCCCTTTAAGAAAGCTATTGGGCATGGAGTCACTAACACTAAAAAATGATGTGTTAGCCACTTGTAACTTCATGAAAATTTGCAACCTCTGCAACTTGAATAAAATAAAATTCACTATCTCTAGGAGGGAAAAAACATGTTCTTGTGCACTTCTTGGAAAGATGAAAACACCTTCTCTACTATGTATAATTTTTAACAAATAAAACATCAAACAAAGTCATTAACTGGCTTGTTGAAATAGCTTCCCTTTCTAACAATTTTATTGTTCCTTTCATTCATATGGACAACTAGCTAGAGCAGTAAGCATGACAAGCATACAATAGCTAGCTGGAATGCCCTTCTAAAGTTGAGTGTAATGAAATTATCCAACACTGAAAAACTTGTTTAAAAAATACAAACTTTCTCCTTGTGATCTTCACCCTCATGCTTTGGAATAAGCATGGTTGGGGGTGACTTGTGAATTTTTTGCAAAACTATATGCCTTATGGGAAATCCTCTTGATGGTCCAAAGAGATCAACATTGACCTCGTTGTTGTGCTCTGCAACACGTATATATTGCTGGCTTGGATTTGGATTTGATGGTATGGTTGGTAGTGTGTGTTCTTATGCTTTTTGTTGATGTGGAAACTCATGATCTTTAATTGGAGGAGATGATGGTTCAATATCAAAATATGAGAAGATAGCATCGACCTCATCCATAAGGTCATCCTCATAATTGATCTCCTCTATAAAAATTGCAATGATATGCATAGGTTGAAGGAAAACCTCATGCATATCTGTATATTCATCCTCAATGATAGAGATATCCTTGGGATCCTCTTTCTCATCCCTCATATCATGGAGGGCCTCTTATTGCTTCAATTTATTTTGTTATTGTTTTCCTTGTAGTGGGCCCTCTAGTTCTTGTAAATGATCATTAGCCAACATTTGTTCCTCAAGGGAAGGGAAAACTTCATTCTCATCTTCATCCACAAAACAAGGAAGCTCTTCAAATAAGAGGATTGGGTCCTCTTCCTTTTGTTCAATTTTTTCCTGCAAAGAGGTTTAAATGGGTACAACCTTTTGTATATCCTCATGCAAAAACTCCTATTTTTGCTTAGGCTCTAACTCCTCCTTTTGCATAGGGATTTCAGGAGTTTCAACAATGAGAGGTTCATTCACGTCGAATCTTACAACATCAGTTTCCTATCCAAAAAAGGGATTAGGAAGAAAACTAGAAGGTTGAACCTCAGGCTCATTAGTAGGCTCTTTTTGTGGAGGGGCTCACTTAAAATTGAGAATGATAATTTTGGGAGGAGAGGCCTTAGGCTCTTGTGTAGATTCTTTCAAAGGGGAAGGGTTTCTTTGTTTGAAGCTAGAAAATTTACATCTAGGAGCTTCCTATTCTTTAGATACTTGCACTTGAGAAAGCTTGAGCCTCCTCTCTTCTTCTGCTGCAACAATCTTTCTCCTAAGGTCCTCTTCAAATTGCCTTTATCATTTCTCCCTCTCTTTATCTTCCTAGAGATAGGCATGGTGATCCATCTCCTCTTGGTGTCCTCATTGGGCTTCCATAAGAAAGAAATGCAATTCATATGCCAACTCCTCCTGTAGTGTATCTAACACTTTCTACCTCTTGATTTCACGTAGTTGTTCAGTTCAACCCCACAAGAGAGTTATTGACTCATTATTTAACTAAAATATCCATATATATGGGTAGGGTTGGATCCATCTTGAAATTTAGGATGAAGTTAATACACCTATGTTCAAGGCCCAAAATATGATCCCTAAGCTCATCAATCCACATATGGGCTATATTCTATGGTTTTTCAATAGATTGAGCAAGGGTATTTGGATTAAAACCGGGTTGTTTCTCTGGTTGAGGTGGAGAGTGGAGGGTGGAGGGGGAACATTTTCATGATACAAGGGGTAAAAATACGTATTCCTATGAAATTAATCCATTCTATTGCTTCATAAAGCTGCAATTCATATAAAACTTGAAAAACATAAAAGATCAAAGATGATCTTTACAAATACTAGCACTTGCACTTGAAACTGATAGATTTTGCATTCATAATCGCCATACAGTTTGATTGAACTAGCTCCAAAAGCTATTGACACTTAGAAAATACCCAAATTCTCAGTGAATGAATCTTGTATTGGTCCACTAACAGATGTTCTTGAAACTAATTTGATATTTGTCCCACCAAGTGTGCCAAAAATTGTTCTCTCAAAATTTTCACCCATGCTTAGGGTATGACCCCCAAGAAACTTTATAAAACATAAAAAAAACCTCTAAGTGTGGGACTTGCACTTTGAGGCCGAATCTCTTGAGAAGGTCAACTTCCTTATAATCAGGGTGCACCTAAAACTAACACTTTTGAGGAAAAGGGGAAGAAGGATTGCAAACATTTAAAGGGCTTGATGCACTATATTGAAAGATGGATCTCTCCTTGCCTATGGATACCCAATACATGAATAAAGAACCCAATATACACATATCTCAACTCTAATTTCCTCCACAGAATAATATGATGCTTAAAGCTTATCAAATGTTGCAAGAAAAATAACTTTTACAATACATAAAATACAAGAAAATTTAACATGACATACAAACTAAGAAGGAAAAAATAAGCACTCAATATAAGGAAATGGAAAAATTCACAAGATATTAATCTAGGAGAAGAGGTAAAAACTAAGATTTCCATTCATGTAAGGCAAAGACAAAGTTGTAGATGGAGGGCATAACCACTATAAATGAGCTAGAGAAGAACCCAAAATATGTACAAAGAATGACTTTTTAAAGAGTTCAGGCATAAATCATTATTCAACATGGATTTCAAACCCTTCTAGGGTTGATTTTGATTACAAAAGGCATAAAGAAAACAAAATTAGAAAAGATCGGATCTCTGTGCGCTCATTGATTCATGGAAGTGATAGAAAGGGCCAAAGAGAGCACTCAGTAGATGAAAGGGACAAATCATATCCTCGCAAATGATGAATGAGCATGTAGTGTGTTAGTGACGTTCTATATAGCCAAAAGAAGTGGTTTAATATTAAAAATTTAGTATTGACATTGTGTAATGGCCACAAAGAGTCAAATCGTGATGCTGAAAAAGAAACTTCTAATCGGCAAACATGACATGTTATCCCACCCTATGGAATTGACCCATTGACATCATAGTTTCACAACTCACTTCCAGCAAGTTGTTGGGATAATTGCAAAAATATGAAATAAACTAGGGCCGTTGATTATTGTGAATATGCATGGCTTAAAATTTAAGAAAACATAGTAATAACACTGGCCCACATACCTAAAAGGCAAGTTGACCAGATCCACATGGAAAAACCTAATTGGTTTTTCCATTTCACACTTAACACTAATGAGCAGGATGAAGATAATTGAAAAATGGCAAAAAGGGGATATCATGATGTGTTGGCCCACCAAAGTAGATAACATGACATGTTGGACTTGATCAATTTTTATCTTGTTGGCTCCCAATCAATAGATTGGAAAATTGTAAGAGTATGCCTAGCTCTATGCTTAAACCTTCCAATTGACTTGGCCAACAAATGGAATTAACCTGACTATAGCTAACTTCCCCTACAATTTAGACTCTGCAAGACCTAGGTGGGTTCACCTATTCACCAACTAGATCTCTGAGATGGTTCTTTTTATAGAAGATTGTTTATCTATATCTTCTACTTCTACTTTCTATCTCAAAGTGACATCTATTTAATTTGTTTACTGATTAGTTTATTTTATTCTTTTTTTCTTATTCTTCTTCTATTTCTACTTCTTTAATTATGATCTACAACTACTTTAATTTCCGATTGCTTCTATCTACCTCTCTTCTAGTGCTACTTCTTTGATTCCTATCTACAACTATCTTTATTCTTTCTCCTACTTATCTTCTACTTCTACTGTAATCTAATATGCTTTGAATAAATTTTATGTGTAATAGACCAGTGCCTTCTCTTTTGGGCTACAATGTCACCCTCTTCCATACCTTCATGTATAACTCTATGAGACAATTTTTAAATTCACCACTTGGAGGAATTTGTCAGCTAATCTAACCCTCAATACTATTTGACTATTGTTTGCCACAATAATTAGTCTGATTGAATTTAACTTTTACTTGAAAAGACCAACTAAAAAAGAAACATAAGGATATGAAAGTCTCAAATGTATCTTTTTTTAATCAAACCACCATAACAAAAAATAATTTTTTCATATAAGAATATTAAGACAACATTCATTAATTTACTTAAAATGAAAATCATAGAGAATTGATCTTGAAAAAAAGATTTTCCATAGCACAACTTAAAAGAAAATACTGATTACATATTACTCATTAAACTTGAAAAGAAAGCATTTATGATTGTATCTAATATCACTGATGATGATAAAAATATTTACAATAGGAGTTCATAATATATGAAGGTTAAAAGAGGTCATGTCTCTTCATCATGTCTTTTGAGAAAAGTAACTAAATAAACTATCAAAAACACATAAATAAGGATGAGACTAATCTTCATCCAACCAAGCGTAAACTGTTGTTAGGTGCTCCTTGTACTTCTTGTCCTCATGGGTGTTGGAATCATGCATGGTTTTTCTAGCCTCAAATTCAATTTGGATAATTTTTTCCATATGCTGACAACTTCCTTCAAGTGCTAGTCAATCACTCTTTACAATGTCCAAGAAATTCTACATTATCTGGTTTCATCCCTCAAACCATTTGCTTCTATCCTTCAAAGTTCCATCTTTGTTACATAATGCAGGTAGTCCCATTTCCATAGTGTTATCAAATCCCTCATTATCTGACTCCAAGGCCTATGAGTATTTGTCATGGGTGTGTGTGTAAAAATTGTACCTAGCCCCGAACACAACACTTCAGTAAAACATTAGAGGTTAGCAAAATTGAAATCTGCAAATAAATGAAACTAAGCTAACTAGACGATTTACTACCTTCTAGTAGGTACGAGTATGGTATTCTCAGATTAGACCAAGATCAGTGACAATGCAACACCTAAATGAAGGATTTAATATGATGAAAGCAATGAAATATGAATGCAAATTAATCTATTTTTTTTGTATTTTTGATGCAATTAGATGAAAAATTTGATATGAAACTAATCTAGAATGAATTGAAATGATATGCAATTAATCTAAAAATGCTATGAAGATGAATGAAAAAGTATGCAAAAGCTATGAAAAACTATGAAATGATCTCACAAAATTGCCTATTGCAAAAGCTTTGTTCTTCAGTTGTAAATTCGCTAGAGTAATTGTGCAAATTCGAGAGATATAGAGAGAGGGATTTGTGAAGAGCTAAGCCTTGATTTTATAGAAATCTAGGGCTTGAGGATGCATTGAGAAAAGCCATAAATCACTTTTGATAAACTTAGGTTGATTTTTGAGTCAACAAGAAATTAGAAACAGATTAACTCACAAAATCATGCAAAATCATGCAAAAATAGCTTTTAACTCAAAATAGAGTTTTAGGTCAATTTCCAACTCACAATCACATGTTGAGTTTAAATTTAAAATTGGTTGTTAATTTGTAGTTGCTTGCTTTTCTGATTGTGCATGATTTATTTTGAATTAATTTAAAAATAAAATGATTTATTCTCAACTTAATTGATTTAAAATTTAAAATAACTGATCTATGGGTTAATCAATTATTTTAATCAAACTTTTATTCAAAACTATATTATTAAATATTGACAATTGACATTAATTAATTAAACAAGAATTTAATCAATCAGTCATAAGATTTTTGATTTATTGTCAAATAAAACAATATTTTTTTTCTAGTAAAAGTGGACTAGCCATTGAATATATTTATTAAATAAATCTGATTCAAAAAGTGCTCAACCGGGAAAGAACCAGTAAGAAAACTCAGCATCGTCGCTATATATAAATGTTAGAAGCATCGATATTTACAACATATTTATATCGATGGTCAAAATTCTAAGTACAATATAGAGATAAAGCTTCCTCCGAATTTTGAAATTAATCTAATTTTTACAATATTTCAGACTTTTCAGCCTTCATACTCGGAAATCACATTATCCTCCAAAATTTCAAAACATTCTAATTTCCATGGTGTATACAAAATTTTCCAAGGCAAAAAATGTTACGTTTTCACTCCTCCATTTCTTCGCATGCAACACCATCACCCGAGGCCGAGGCCTTTCCATCTTGGAGAGAGTAACCCCACCCGAAATCCATGCGAGGCAATGAAGTGGACTCCCAACTTGAGCCCGAACCCGCAACATTGATGACCTTAGACACATTGCCAAGAAGCACATCCCATCCTGTTTCCCAGGCTTTATTTGAAGGGGAAGACCATCCCGACCCTTGAGCAACAGAAGAAGGGTAACCAAGGCACGCACTAGCCGAAGACACCACCAATCCACCTTTAGTCCTAGTTTGGGAGCTCGACATCCACCCTGGAGACACCCTTTGACCACGCATAATGGGGACATCTCTATTCGGTAGCCCCAACATGTCAAGCAAGGCAAAGCCCTTTCTCTTCACGCCCTCCTCCAGATGGTGTCCCAATGCTCTCGCTGTGACTTGCAGGGTGGACTTCATAAACCGCAAACTCTGCTTTTTGAAAGATTTTTGGAGTGCCTCAAAGGTAGCCATGACCTCATGTTTCTGTAGGAGTTGAGACCTTGTGAACAAACCACCCACCAAAGCATTTCCAGCCCACAAATCATAATATTGCATTGCCACTTTTAGCTTATTTTTTGTCTAGAATTTCGGGTATACCACTTTCACTGCAATTATTTCCAACATCGAGGCTGACTGTAGTAAGTCCATTGCATTGGACAATAAAATTGACACTAAGTTTGTAGGGAACAAAACTTGCCTTGAGGAGGGAGAAAGAATTTCCTCCCCAATTACATGTCGTATCGCCTGCCGAATTGATGTAGAGTGAACAGAGAACATAGTATGCATGATTGCATCATCCAAAAACTGAGGGAGAGCATCCTCATCCACCATTGGCTGAATCCAAATTATTTAATTTTTTGGGAGGACTGATCTATGGAACTAGTGGCAAGAATCGTATTTGATGCAAACATCTGATGGGAGCGACATCTCGAGGGATAATAATGTGTCGAGTGCAAAAAACAAAGGATTATATGGACATAAATAAGTGAGGATCCTTGTCTTGAATGTGAAATCTGATGGGAATAAAAAACAATCACCCATAACATGCTCGGGTGATATGAAGTACTAGCGGCCATGTGAACAATATTAGATAAATTGTCACCATATCAAAATCGCACTTGGTGACATGATGGTCATGTACTTCAAATGTGTGTGAGGTAAAAAGATGATGACCCCAAGGTGGCATTAACTAATTAACCATACTCATAGAATCATAATGTTGATGATGCGATTGCACTAATGTCATATGTGCTAAAATGCAATGCAATTAGTACTGACACTTGTCAATGTCAGTCTTGATTAGTGTTTGTAGCTCCTCATATTGCTCAATGAAGGAGCTCGATTGCAGTGTTGAAATTGTGATTCCTTCACATCCTAGGTTTGAAAGACAGTCAGCAACTTTATTCCCCTCCCTTAATGTATGAGATATGCAAACCTCCTAACATTGATCCACAATATTCCAAATTTGCTGCATAATATAGTTGAGTTGACAATTGAATATTTCTCTCTTAATGCAAGCGTTTATGATTACCTGTGAGTCACCTTCAATGTGTACTCTATTGAACTTCCCTTTTTTGATAAGAACTAGACCTGCAAGTAGAGCTTGAGCTTCTGCAATGTTGTTTATTCCATCCGGTAATGGAGCCACTGTGATTGCTAAAATAGATCCATTCCAATCTCTAATACAAGCTCCTAACCCTGATTTTCCAAGATTTCCTCTGGAAGCCCCATCGAAGTTGAGCTTCACATGTCCTGTGATAGGTGTATGCCATTGTACAGAAGCTTGATCTACTTTTAGTTGTGCTATATTTGAAGAGCCCCATTCTATTGGGATGACTAATGTTTTCCATTCCCTAAGCATCTTGCTATCCCAAGGAGTGATAACAGGATTTACCTTACATCGGCTAAGGCTCACATTTGTAACCTCTACAATTGATCTTTCAATGCCTTCCAACACCTTTTCTATAGAAGCTGATTCTTTCCTAAAGATCCTCTTATTTCTCTCCCACCAAATGGCCCATAAGACTATGGCCGGGGTACATTTCCAAAGTCCTATGAACAAGGCCCTGGGATGCAAAATTGGCCAAGCTTGGAATATGTCCCTTATGTTATTTTGAAGAGGGGTGTGAAAGCTTAACTTTTTTAGCACGAATGTCCAACATTGGTATGCCATTGGACAACTTGCAAAAATATGATCTCCTATCTCCGCTTCCTCATTGCATAACACACAATTGAAGGCCGGGGCAATGTTTAACCTCTCTAACCTGTCACTAGTTAGAATCCTTTTCTTGATTGCAAGCCATGCAAAGCAACCAGCTTTAGGTAATATCACATTATTCTAGCAAAATGAATATGCTCATGTAGGAATCTTGTCTAATGCAATTCTCTGAATGAGCTTATACCCCTCTTTGATCGAATAGTTTCTGTTCTTTGCCGGTGCCCACCTCAATTTGTCTTCATATTCAGAAAGGAAGACCTATCTGTCATGAAGAATGGCCCGAAAGAGATTTTTGTCCTAATTAGCTAATGGTAGGGAATCTGGATCCTTCCATATAATTCTTCTTGAGAATAAGAAAACCGTAGATATGTAATGAATAACCTGTTTCCCCCACATGGCCTCTGTAACCGATGTAATCTTATGAACATCAGGCAGTGTTGTCAATGGAGGCTGGCCATTCCATGAGTCTCTCCAAAAACTAACCTTATCTCCTTTATTAATTTCCCATGTCACATATTTTAGTACAATGTCTCTAGAAGAGACCAAAAAATTCCAAATAACAGACCCCTTCAGAGGATCAAGTATGGAGAATATCCTCGATGGTTCACTGTTATCCAGATACTTTTGCTACATAATTTGGCACCATGTAGTATGAGACTTGCTATACATTTGCCAAACTAGCTTGCCCCCGAATGCTACATTCCATTTTGACAAATCATGAACTCCCGCTCCACCTACAGCAGGGGTATATGCCATATCTTGCAAAGAGATTAGTGGAATCTTCTTATCTTCTATCATGCCTGTCCAAAGGAACCCTCTGATGAGTTTTTGAATCTGAAGCATGATTGATGGTGGTGCTTTAAGGATAGCTAAGTAATAATTCGATATAGCTGAAAGTACTGATTTGATGAGTAGTATTCTGCTTGATAGAGAAAGCCATCAAGCTTTCCATTCAACCACTCTACTTTTAATTCTTTCAATGACCGAAGTCCAATAACTTGCCTTATTGGAGCCCATAAAGAAGGGTATGCCCAGGTATTTTGAAGGTAGAAAGTCCTAAGAGAAACCCAAAATTCTCACAATTTTGTCTGAGATAACTTTATTAGTATTAAAAAGAAAGATTTTTTATTTTTGAGGATTGATTTTCTGCCCCGAGACCTCCAAATATAGCTGCAGTATGTGCTTAATCTACCTTGCTTCTAAGACCTATGATCTTCCTAAAAGCAATGTATCATCTACAAATAGGGAATGAGTAACTGATATAGAGGTACCCTGAATCTTTACACCCTACCATTTCCCTATCATGTTGTGGTGCTTAATAGTCCTACTGAAAGCTTTAGCCATAATGATGAAAAGGATTGGGGATAGTGGATCACCTTGTTGTACACCTTGTGTAGAGGAGAAGAAGCTTGATGCTTTCCCATTGATGATAATTGAGAACCAAGCTCCCGAAATACATGCTTTTATCCATTTGCACCAGCATTTTGCAAATCCCATTTTTTGAAGGACTTGAAAAAGAAAAGTCCAACATACCCAATCGTACGCCTTCATCATATCAAGTTTTACCACAAAAGAAGGTGATTGGGATGTATTGATGGAATGAAAAAATTCATGAGAAACTAGAGCTCCTTCCATGGTTTCCCATCCTGGAACAAAACCTCCCTGCTCATGCGAGATAATGCTTGGAATAAGATGTTGTAGTCTCATGTAAATAGCTTTTGTGACAATCTTATATGTCAGGTTACATAGAGAAATGGGCCAAAAATTTGCAAATGTTTTAGGCTCTTTAATTTTTGGGATTAGTGCAATATTGGTGGTATTGAAGTATTTGAGCATGGATCTATTCTTTCTGGATTCTTCAATAGTAGCTAATAGATCCCACCCAATAATATCCTAGCAGCTTTGATAGAACAATGTAGTAAAGCCATCTGGACCCAGAGCTTTGTCTGAAGGAAATGAAAATACAACCTTTCAAACTTCTTGAATAGTAAAAGGGGCCATGAACTTCAAATTATCTTCAAAAGTTATCATTGGGGGAATTGCCTCAAGTAAGTCACTAACTTGAGCGTCCAATGGCATTGGGTATTCATCTGGAGCTAGGAGGTTTTTGAAGAATTTAACACCTTCTTCTTGAATATGTTGTGCATTATGTAAAGTGGTCCCCAACTCTACATCTTTTATTTGGAATATAGTTTTAGCAACACTTTTTTGTTTGGCTGAAGCATGAAAATGCTTAGTATTCTTGTCACCTTGTTGAAGCCATAGTTCTCTCGATTTCTACCTCCAATACTCTTCCTCTCCGTTGCACAATTCCTCCCATTCAAGCTGAAGAGTTTTTTGCTATGCATAAGTATCATTGTCCATGCCATTTTGGATGATATTTGTGTATAAATCATTCAGCTGTGACTTGATTACTTCTTTCTGCTTGAAAACATCTTTGAACTCATGTTGATTCCAATGTTTAACAAGAGCTTTTATGTGCTTTAGTTTGTTTGCAAATTGGTACATCTTAGAACCTTGAACAAATGGTGCACTTACCCACCATTGTTTTATCAGAGGAAGAAAATGTGGATGACGAAGCCACATTTGTTCAAACTTAAAAGATGAATAATGTTGATTATTTTCCCCATCAGCTACCTAAATTATAGAGAGAGAGAGAGATGGGAAAATGATCTGAGCTTGGCAAAGCCAATATTTTTGACTCAATTTGAAAGTTGTGAAGTTTCCATTCTTGGGAAATAAGAAATCTGTCCAGTCGAACAACAATTTGTGCAAATCCAATTCTCCTATTAGTCCAAGTGAAGGAGCCCTATGAAGGATGAATGTCCATAAGGTTGTTGTTATCCACAAAGTGAGAAAAATCCTGAATTGTTTCTAGTGGTGGATAGATGCCACCAGATTTTTTAGACTGATCCAAGATAGCATTGAAGTCACCTCCCACAATGACACTTGGGGATTCTTGAGATTGGATCAAGTGAGTAATGCTGGTCTAGACTTTTAACTTGTCTTGCATTGAGGAAAGACCATAGACGTTTACCAGGACAAAAGAGATATCGAAGTCTGACATCTTTAAAATTTTCCAATTGGGGTTTTGTTGAATGAGGTGGCCTTGAATTGTTTGAGGATTCCAAAGAACAGCTAGACCTCCTGAAGCTCCTATTCTAGGAGAGTGAACTGAGGACCATTTTGACCATTTGGAAATTGTGTTATCAAATGTATCCTGAGAAAGCTTGGTTTCTTGAATCAAAAGAATATCTGCCTTCATAGAATCAATCAACTTCTTGATTCTATTCCTTTTTTCAAAGGCATTAATGCCTCTGACATTATAAGAATTGATCTTCATTGCGGACAAGGAGAACTTTTTGTTCTCCACGTCACACGCTTGGTAACTACAAAAGTGTCATCCAAAGTTGTCTGAATACCTGCTGCTATTTCATTTTTAGTCTTAGCTCCTTTCAGTCTGCCTCTGGACTTGGGAGTCTTTGGAACTAGTAGACACTTGGAAGGAGTTTGATGTATTGAAAGTGTTTGATGATGATCAACTAGTACCAAGGAAGTGACATCCTCTAGTTCTCTAGAATTTAATGCGTTGGTAAGTTTAGGCATACTAATCATAGCATCCGAACATTCTGAGTCTGTCAAGAGTCGAGCATTCTGATAGATAATTTTTTCCAAACCTAATGAATCCTCATTGCTATAGGTAGCCACCATTAATTGTGTTTCCTAGGGTGCGTCAGAATCATTCCACGTATCCTCTGAAATATGACATGTTTTCATAGTTTTCGGTAGATCCTTGCTATTCCAGATTTAAAATTGTTTGAGGAGTTCATCAATATTGGTATTATGATGATCAAATGGGAGACCTTGATCCTTTGCTATTTCATAAATAATGGATGTAGCTATTTCAGACATAATCTGATCACTAATCTGTCGGACCTTCAAATGAGATATTTGAGATGTATTAGCCAAATCCCCCTGGATAGTTAAAGGAGATTGACATTTCAAGTGAAGAGTTCACGACCTCCTACTATCAATTTCAAACAGATTTTGAATTGAAGAGTCTTGTGAGATCTCAAAGCCTTTGAAACCAGTTGTGAAGTTATGCTAGGCAGGTAGGGCTAGATTTTAAAAAAGGGAAAAATCTTGACTAGATACCTTCCTGGCATTGGATACTTGAACTGTGCTTAGAGAATTATCAATGTTTTGGAAATCATTTTGACCTTCATGCTACTGAGGAGTGAGCTTATGCATACATAAGGCTAGATCTAAGTTATGATCAGCACAAACTTCCATAGTAGCTTGGGTGATATCTTGACATTGAGTATTGAAATAACCCAGCCTATGCTGAAATTTACTGACTGTGATATCATCCTGAATCTTAATGGACTGATTCCAAAGCCCCCACTAAGAATTTATCACCAAATGCATTGGGGGAGCTTTGTGAGAGTCTAGAAGAAGGTAGACTCTAACCTCTAAATGGAGATGATCAAAAGCTATAAGGTCATGCTTGAGAAATATCCCTAGTTTGTTTGCAAACATTTTGATAATCTGTGGATCTCTATATTCAAGTGGAAGAAGAGGAAAGGAAATCCAAAAGGGGAAAAAATGAATGTCTGCTGGTTGAGGCTTGAAGTTAGGGACCTAGATCATGGTAAAAAGACCCAAACCAAGACAAAACTAGCCTTTCTTTGGACTTAAAAATAGCAGCAAAATATTTAGATTCCTGATCTATATAGAAGTATCCTTTAATCCTGTCCATGCAGAAAATGCCCAATCTTTAATATCAGAGAAGGGAAGTGAGTTGCAAGAAAACTTACCTATAAGTGCAGATTGATGAAGAAGACCAATGGATTGGTGCAACATATGTGGCGGGAGCGTGATTGACAATAGCTAGTCAGATGTCTCCAGGGAAGTAGCATTTTGAGGTTGCTTCTTTTGCCAAACTTGTTGAACAATTTTTGGATTGAAGGGGGCTCGAATTTGGGCTAGCTTCAAAGAATTAGAAGAGGGCCCAAAAGTCACATGCCTTGACTTTGTGCCATCGTGATTCTGCAACTCGTGTGAAGGGGGAGGATCCTTATCCTTCACTGATGGATCTAATCCTTTCGAATCTTTGGGGGGATTTGTGAGAATACAGACTGGTGACCTTGGAGGAGTGCCTTCACATATATCAAATATAGGCTACTTTTGAAATTGATGCTAGTTACTACCAGTTCCATACATATTGTTCTTGTGTTGTTGAAATGATCCCTTAGCCCTTTGGTTTTTTGAATTTTTTTTTCCCACCCAGATCCATTTTCAAAATGCAAGGAAAGTGGGGGACGATCTGAACCTTGCTTCGAAGATTCTCCTATTTCAAAGATGGAACATTCACCAAGCCCCTTCCAAGAATTCGTGTGAAAGTTCTATTGAAGCCGTTTTGTATGAGAATGAGGCACTAGGTTTGGGAGTGTTTTACAGTGGTCATGGAATCAAGGATTTATGAAAAAGGGTTTGGCAGGTTGAACAACTGCCTTTCCATGAAAGATCAAACCCACATCTTTGCTATCACTCAGCCCATTCTGAAAGTTTTTTTGTTTAAAGAAACAACGTTGAAAAACTGGATCAGATGGAGGCTTATATGCAGGTTGCATAATGGGCGTGGAGGAGAAAATGTGATCAAAGCCTTGTAACCCTGAAAAATTCTTATTTGATTGAAAACCCTCCTTATTACTACTGATACCCCACTAGGCATTATTTGGAACATTTTGAGGTGAAAAGAGGTGAGAGCCATCTTCAGAGAAAAGTGCACCAGATCTGCTCCTGAAAGCTACGTGACTACCTATAGCTACACTCGATCCTACCAATGCACTCATACCTACTACTATTCTTAGACCTGCTATGACGCCCATCTTTGATCTTATATTGAAATTTTTTTTATGTTAGAGGCAAAGTCCAGTCCTATACCCCGAGTCAGGGAGCAGGTACTTAGCACACTATTCCCGTAAAGGAAACTAACCCATAACCCTTTCCACTACGAAGTTGAATCGAACCTGTGACCTCAAGGGAGCGGACCTCAAGTCCCAGCCAACTGAGCTACAAAATAATATATTCTCAAATAAAACAATATTAACTAGGAATAAATAGAATTAAATCTAATTAAATAATTAAGTGGTAGAATTAAATTAATTAATTAAATATTCATCATATTCAATCAATCAACTTTAGGATAAATAATGACATTTATTGCCAAATAATATTCAATTAAAGATAATTATGATAAATTAGGAATATTCCCCGATGCAGAATTAAGATAAAATTAATTAGGATTTCAATGTGCAAATGTGCCTTAGGTTAGGACTTTGATGTCGATTTCAATCGAATTGTTGATGTAAGAGGTTAATGAACCTATAGCCCATTTTTGGGGTATTACAATGGGGTAAAAGGACAAACCCGTGTCACACTTTTATAAAGGAAAAGGTCAACAACATGCAAACTATTCAACTTTAATGACACAAAGTCACATTTGTGTTTAAAATTTGAAGATGATATAAACTGATGAAATGTGTAAAACTGGATGAAATTTATGTCTATAATTTTTAAATTTTTTTTGAATAATAATTGATATAGTTTTTCAATTTTTCAAGTCTATTTTTTAATTGTTAAAAAATGTTGAAAATACGGGGTTTAGTTCCCATAAAAAAAGTATATGCAAATAATCTTTTTTTTCCTCTGATTTCAAAATATGTTATAGATGACATGTATAGCTAGTGCACACAAAAAAATATTGGGTTCCGATGTATATTTTTCCCGTTATGACTACTCAAAGTCAAACTTATTCAAAATTGATAGTTTTTGTCTCCCATCAAATTTTCCCTATCAAGTGTACATTTTTCAAAAAACAAATTACATATTCATGAAGAGGACTCTCTCCTTTAGTGCTAAATATAAATTTTAATTTTTTTTGTTATGATTTACTATTTTTTTCTTTTTTTGAAGCAATGTCTTCTCAAATGTTAAAATACCTACTTAAAAAAATTTACAATTATAATATATTATCCGTAATCAAAATATTATGAAATTTATATGCCCATAATCTTGACTCTAAGCTATACAAAAGGGTATTTTTAGTTTTTGAAGAAATTTGAGTTTTGATGGAGAAATAAGCTACAAAACTGAGAAGATGTGAAAATCTTCAATGTTTGCTTGTTTGGCTGCCACATAGGATGACACATAGATAGTTTCGGTGGGACCTAGTTTGACTGGAATTGGTTCAGCTGAAACTAGGGTCATCTGATCATGGTCACCTTAGCAACCAAGTACTTAAACCCCATATAAAAAGAAAATTTAGTAGCATGTTTAGGTTAAGTTTTCGTGGGTTCCCTAGCAGGGCATTACAACACAATTCTCACTTGAATGGTTGGAATTAAGTAATGCTAGTCTTGTGGGTTTAATTCCCTCTTGGATGTGGGTAAAAAATCCTTTTTTAGAGTCTCTAAATCTTTGAGGAAATTATTTGGAAGGAAGCCTATTCTCAAAAAATTCAATAGGGATGCATTTAGAGGAGCTCGATTTTTCAAGAAATGGATTAAGCAGCTGTATCCCATCAATGTGGCCTTCTAATATTACATTTTTTTAACTGAATGATAATTTGTTTAGTAACAATATTCATCCAAGCCTAGTCAATTTATCTCAAATCCAACTATTAAATCTTGCGAACAAATAATTTGGTCACTGACAATATTCCTCCAAGCCTAGGCAATTTATCTCAACTCAAGCTATAAAATCTTGCGAACAACAACATAATTGGAGTAGTCCCTATGAGTTTATCCAATTGCTCTTCCCTTATTGTCCTAAATTTGAGATATAATAGTTTAGAGGGAATCTTACCAAAAGAATTTAGTAAGTTGAGTGAATTAATTTCATTAGTTGTTCACAACAATAAATTAGATGTGTCATTCCCTCCTTTACTTGGAAATTGTTCAAAGCTAAAGTTTGTTGATACTGGGAACAATTTATCTGGAGGTGAAATATATGATTTGGTTATAAATCTTTCAAACCTAAGAGTATTGGTGATGGAGGACAACGAGTTTATAGGATATATACCTTTAAATATAGGCCAATATCATGCACCTTTCATCCAATCATATGTGTGGTTTAATTCCACATACAATCATATCATTGCAAGCAATGGAAAATGAAAGTCAAGATGGTTATCTAGTGTCTAATTATGGACTATTTTACAAAGATGGATTGGATATGATTTCAAAATGAAGAGATGAGCATTACCCATATATCCTTTCCACTCTCACATCCATAAATCTCTCAAATAATTATTTTGAGGGGGAAATTTCCCCCAATTTTGGTAATTTGAAGGGGTTAAGGTTTCTGAATATTTCAATGAACAATTTGAATGGGATCATTCCAAGTAGTCTTAGATATATGAGCTAGCTAGAATCCTTAGACCTTTCAAGAAATAAATTTTTAGGACATATTGGGCGATAGGATTTGATTCTCTACACTTTTTAAGTTTGTTGAATTTATCAAACAACAACCCTTCAAGAAGAATACCACAAGGAACACATATGACAACATTTGAAGCATCTTCCTTTGTAGGGAATCCTTTTTTATCAGAGTGTCCCTTGCCCAAAAATTGTTCTTGACAACACTTTGTTCTTCCTCCTCCAATTCCAATTAGTAAAAGAAAGAGAAGCACTAAACATCCTTGGTATGGGATAGCACTCAAATTGTCATATGAAGTAACTTTTGGAGTGAGAGTGACATTGATCATGACAAAAACAAGTTGGAGAAGGATATACTTCAGTAGAGTTGATACTGTCCTAAAATTCTTGTTTCCATGGATGAAGAACCTCACACTATAAAGTGATGCATCTATAATTCATTCAAATGCGAGTTTTTTTTACCTTCTTTAATGTATTTATGATAAATTCAAATATTAAAATACTAAAATTTACAAGGAAATTAGTAATTATCATTTTAGAAAAATTCTAATTGGATATTATATCAATGTATTATAAATAGTTTGTAGTAATTTTAAACTGAATAATGGAATCCTTTGATTGTTACTAATATTTAGTTCTATGCACGCGAATCTATTTTTTGCTTGGATGGTTTCTTGGTGCATCTTCCTTATTGAAGACATGATACTATTGCTAACTTCACTCAAGATATTATCTTATATAGTTTATGTGTTTATGCTAAAGTAAGACTCTATATAATTTGATCTTTGTAAATATTTAATATATTGCATGTGATTTTGGAAGGACTTACATTAAAAAGAGAAGAAAGCAATGCTTATATGAAGAAAGGAAATGCTTAAAATATTAAAAAATATCTATTTTGTTTATATATTTGTGAAACACTTGATGCATAGCCAATAATCTCGCAAACCTTCAAGTGTAAATAATATGTAAAATAAAAATGGTTTTCAACTCATGAAAAAGTGTGAAATACTTTTCTTCTTCATTTAACAAGATGAGATGTATTTGAATTCATAAAAACTGGATTGTGTTATGCTTCTAGGTAATATGCTTGGATAATGAACCTAAGGCTTGGAAGCTTTATTTCCTTCCATTTCTCTCATTTTTCATGTCTTTTGTTCATCCAGGTTGATTTCTCAACTTCCTTGTCATCAAGTTTACACATCACCAATGGGGTATTTGTAAATTTACTACCATAATTTTACACATCTTTTGAGCTTTCTAACCATATAAATTTTTCTATTTTTGGACAACATTAAAAAATTAAATTTTAGTTTTATTTACCAATGTCTCCATAGTTCTTAGAGACAATATGCATACCATTTTCTTAATAATATTTGATCTACTTGACCAATTTTTTTAAAAAATACATATTATTGTTCTGTAGTTGATTCTATACACTTAATTTTTTTTATATTTTCTATTATTTGATGCAAGTTATGTCTAGCACATGAACAAAGAGCTAATTCTTAGGATGCGCCCACTTCAAAAAAATCATTAAAAAAATACTCAACATAAAATTACAAAAAAATACACAACTTCTAGTTCTCACTCTTACCAATCTTTCTATCAAAGGGTTTTTTCAAAATACTAAATCTAACTATATCTTTTTTGATGTGCACGCCAAACACTATGTTATATTTTTTTTCTAAAAAAAATCACGAACAATTTTTCGTGTGCAATGGATTTGACCCTCTTAATCTTATCCATTTAAAAAAAAAACTTTAGTAGTTTAGAAACTAGGTTCAGAGTATTCTTGTTGTTCATGAATCTTCTTTTTGAGTGCATGACTCTCATATTTCTCTTCCAAATTCAAGTTTACTTGATTTTAGAAAAAAAGTGGCCACTTATAACCCCATTTTCGCACAGCATCTTGGTGCACTTACCCAACCAGGTTGATGATGGTATTGATAAAAAATATTTTTGATCAAAGGACTTGGCTAAAGTTTTGGATGTGTCAATCAGTTTAATAGGAGGAAGAGTTAACACTTAATCATTAATCAAATTCAACATCACATTATGAAAAGATTCAAAAAGTTGAGTAAAATTATGAGGTCTAGAAATAGAAGACAAAGGAGCCACACCTTTAGATGATGTTGCCACTTTCTCATCGAAATTTTTGGAGAATTATTTATCTTAATGAAGTTATTTGGTTTTCAAAACTTTTAATAGTTTTGGGATGTGGCATCACTCTTATCAGCCAGAGCCATTAGAGTGGTGCTCTCAAATTGACTCACTTGAAGATAATAATTAGGAAGCACTACACATAATTGAGTAAAAGAGAAAAATTAAGAAAGAAAAATCTTATCTATAATGTCTTTTTGTAAACTAGAAATTAAAATATCTTGCACATCACTATTAGGCACAGGATAAGAAATATCAACATGCAAATTCTTAAATCTACCAACGAAACCAGTCACTTTTTCTTTAATTCCTTGTTTACAATGCGTTAAATCATCTAAAGAAATCTTAGGATATATGTTATTTTGAAATTGTTGAATGAAATCATTAGTAATGTTTTGAAAGGAATCAATAGAATAAGGAGGAAAAAAAAAATCATTGCAAGGCTTTATCTTGAAAGGTTCTAGTAAATAGCTTAGCCATGAACCGATGATCATGAAAAAATAACTACATAATGTTTGAAAGGTTTTGACATAGATCAAAGGATCACATTTACCATTATAAGTATCAAGATGAAGAATATCCATGTATTACAGAATAATGACATGAATGATATCTAAAGACAAAGGACTAGCAATATCACAAGTAGAAAAGTTAAATTTGGATTGGGCCATTGAAGCAATTTGTTGTTACAAGGAAGACACTGTTTGAATCAAGATACTAATAGTGGAATCGGTAGGAAGAGTAGGAGGAGATATGTTTGAATTTTTTTGAGCATTATGAGCAATAGAAGGAATGATAGAGTATGAAAAAGGAAAACTATTATAAGTGGGCATTGATGCAGGTAAAGAAACACATCGAACACTTGAAGGAATAGTGGGAACAATAGTATTAGGAATGCTAACATGTATAGGATCAAGATATTGAATGGAATCTATTATGATAGGTGGAGCATAAGTAGACACAATAGGAATAGAGGTCTCAACTGTAAGGATTAGGTAATACTGAGAGGGGGGGTGAATCAATATTACTGTACTTTAATTTAAACTTCAACCAATTATAAATGAACCATAATAATGCTGAAATGAAAAGAACATATAAGCACAAAACATAACTCATGACACCTTGGCCAAGGGAAAACCCCAGTGGGGATGGTACCCACAACTATGCACTAAAATATTATATCCCTGTTAAGAGATCTAGCCCTGTGAGGAGCTGATTATTACATAGTACATTTCCTTTTTAGAGGAATACAAAACCCTGTTAGGGGTATACAAAACACCTGGTTAAAGGTGGTTGATGAGGCATATTAATGTCTTAATTTTGATATAGTTTTCATAGTTTGGACACACTCTTTGTGCTTTGACAAAATATTTCTAAAACACTTTTAGTAAATATCTTGTGAACTTATGCTAGAGACATCTAGAACCTACTAAACCTATGGGTAGTGTGTATGACATGTTTTTCTTAATATTATAAATAGAATGCAGTATTTCATATAACTATTTTAAGCTATGTTCTAATATCTGAGTAAAAGTAGGAATGTTATCTTGCATATGTGTTCCGGATGTTGCTAACTTTTCAGGAGAATGAGGAGTGACACAAAGAGTGGTGATTACTGCATTTAAGGAGGAGAATAATGGAGACCAGTTGTGGCAAAGAAAGCGCAGTTCAGTTTCAATGGATAAGCTGTGCCTACAAAGGAGTTGTTGTTCTAGAGAATATAGGGGATACAACTTGCTATATTTCTTGCAAGTTGTTATTCTGTTGCTTGGTAGTAAATGTACTATGTCATGGTTGATCTTCCGCCTTCTTTTCTGGAGATGTTTGTTCAAGAATTTTTATGTCATTTTTTTAATAAGCATCCAATCCTCTATATAATGGATTTGGATCATCTTAGTAAGCTAATGAGAAAATAGATAATGTAGATTTAGATTCAAAAGTTACTCTTTTCTGTTCTTCATGAATTATTCAGTTTATGTAATCAAAGAAGGATTTTAATGGAAGAGTGATTTTTAAGTACTTGTTGTGTTCATAGTTATTTGAAGCCAGCCAAGGGGGCCCACTTGGGAGGTGGAATAGATTTAGGTAGAATAGATTCATTTCTTGTAGTTTCCTATTTTTCAGATAGATTTACTGTATTAGTCCTGCAACATTGTTACTATGAAAGTTCCTGCAGCACTTGCAGAAAATGGTCATAGTGGATGTTCTGAGTTGTTAATTGGTTTAGGTTCATTTTTAAGCTTTATGCAATTATCTGTTGTTAGCCAAGGTGTGTTTACTATTTTTTAGCAGTAGTATAGATTCTTCCAATGCATTTTACTTTCCTATAGCATAGGTGTTATGACTCCTAAAGGAACTTAGTGCACAAACTGTGCTGACCCATTTCAAGTCCTACGTCCCTGGGTTGACAAATCAAGTGTATTTCATGATGGAATAGGTAATCCTTAGAAGAGATATATTATCCTTGAGAGAGAGACAATGGTGTGATTGTCTTCATCTATTGTGAAACCGTACATTTTTGGCGCCATTGTCGGGGATGGTGTCAAGCTAGGAACCTTCATGAGTCATTTATTTTTAGATTAATTTGTTAGCTAGGAACTGCAAAGTTGTGGGCTTGATTACAAGTCACCAATTTATTGCATGCATCGAAGAAGGATAGATGTCCATGGTAGATTCCTTCATAAGGAGCCTGTAAAACCAAAAGAAGAATTTGAAGAACCTGAACTGCCATTTCTTGATGCAAGCCTAGAGTTTACTACATCATCATCTTCAGTAGAAGAAGACATTTAGAAAAAATTTAACCTCTGTCCATTTGAGGAAATATTGGCCAGCTTCCATACTAACCCCACTTCAGGATTGCCTGCTATCCAGAATCCTCCAACAATTACCAACTTCCAGCCACAGTTTCAATATCCCATATCTCTAGCTATGGCAACTTCCACATTTCCATTTCCAACACCAAGTCTCGTCACTAATCCCAATCTCAAAAATATACCTACATCAACATTATCAAAGTTTTATGGTCTTGTCATAGAGGATCCTGATACTTTTTTGTTCAAATTTGATATCCTATGCCGTAGCTTTGACTATAATAATGACAGTCACAAGCTAAAGTTATTCCCAACCACACTAAAAGAGTCAGCTTTAAAATGGTTTATGGGCTTGGGAACAAATGCAGTAGTAAATTGGGATGATATGAGAGGCCTGTTTCTTAGGAAGTATAAGAATATTGCAGGGGAAATGATTCAAAAGGTGATGACATTTTTAGAATGTCACAATGGGAAGATGAAACATTAGAAGATTATATATCTCACTTCCTGTTCAACTTACAGAAGAACCCACAACATGCCCTGCAGGAGGAGTCCCAGAAGCCAATTTTTCTTAGAGGAGTAAATGAGAATTGTCTTGAAGCATTGGATTTGATGGTAGGAGGAGATATATCCCAATCTTCATGGGATGACCTTCAGAAAATTTTCCAGAACTATTCTAGGTCAGTAGTAAAGAAAAGAAGGGGATTTCACTCATCAATAGCCAAGGGAAGTGGCTCTGGTATTTCAAAGATGGAAATTTCAAATTTGTTGTCTAATTTCAAGCAGGACATCATCAATGATGTCACCACACATTTGGATACAATGGCTACTAAGAAGAAACATGCAGAGGCTGAGGTGCAGTTAGCTGAGTACTATCCACACTACTGGAAACAAAAGAAAGATTGTCAATGCAAATTGGTTGCTAATGTGGAAAACCAACATCTTCCAACTAAGTACCTAAAGATAGAAGGAGAAGACGAGCAAGTATTCTTCATTTCTCAATGTTAGCCATGGGCCCCATGTCAAGGTATGCCTCAAGACCCTTTACAAAATTCAAATCCATATAGTAATCAATGGAAAAATCATAGTGTCCAAGGTCCTCCACAATATAGTCAACCTAATTGGAATAATGCTTGGCAAAATAATCCAAAAATTCAATGGTATCCTCCACAATAGCCTCAATGGCCATAGTTCCAAAACCAATGGAAACCACCCCAAGGGAATTGGCAGTCTACAAACCAATGGAGAGGACCTTAGCAATGGTCTAACAATACTGGATACCCACCTTTACCACCTCCAGCAAATATACTTGCACTAATTCCATCACCTGCAAGTTTTGGACCTGAAAAACATAATCAGTTGCTTGCACAACCTCAGCCAAATCCAAATAACCAGCAGCCATAACAACCAATGTATGCTGCTAATGCTCAACAGTATCCCACTTATGCTCTAAATGTCACAGATATACATTTGAGATCTGGTACAACCCTACCAACACCTGAACTACCTCTTATAACTTAAATACCAGATACTCTTGCAGCATCAGCACCAACAACTTCTCTGCCACAGACGGTTGACCCATCCAATGTAACTAGCTCAACTCCAACTCAAATAGCTGTTGAACCTCCTTTTCCACAAAAGCTCATACAAAGTAAACCTACACAAACAGAGGAATAATCCTTTGACATCATTGACCAGCTGAAGAACATGCATATCCAAATTCTTTTGTTCCAAGCTATTAAAGATGTTCCTATTTATGGAAAAGCTATCAGAGAACCTTGTCTTAAAAATCCTAGGAGGAAGAAAAAGGACCCAACCACAGTCCATGTTATAGGACAATTGGCTGACATCATGTTAGGGAAATTGGTTATTCCTAAATATTCTTATCCAGGAAGTCCAGTTGTGAATGTGATTATAAATGGTCAGTCAGTTAAAAATGCCTTGATTGACCTTGGTGCTGCTATAAATATAATGACCAAGGATACTATGAAAAAGTTGAACATAGAAGGATTACAGGCTACCCCAACAATTCTACAACTTGCTGATAGTTCTACTGTCACTTCTGATGGGATGATAGAGGACATAGTAGTAGCCCTAGATTCTCTAGAGTACCCTGCAGATTTTATGATCCTCTCTCTAGAAGTCAACTTAGTTGGTTACCATGTCATTTGAGGATGACCATGGTTAGCTACAACTGATGCAAATATAAGTTGTAGGTCAGGGAGTATGACCATATCAGATGGATAGGCAACAAAAAAATTTGTCATGTATCCTCCAACACAACCCCAACCAGATTTAAGCACACCTGTATGGTTAGATTTAGGGGATGGAGAGGAAGAGTTAAACTCTATAGTACAACTTATGATGTTACATAGACAATCTTTTCTAAAGCTACAGGAGGAGGATTCAGTAATTTAGAGTAATCTTAATAATACTTGTGTGGTAGAAAAGGATGTATCTGACAGCTCTATGTTGGAACTAACTACATATGAGGAATGTATTGAGAATTGTCTTCTACCTAAGGAGCCAGACATTATCCATCAGATTTTACCATGTGAATTAGATACAAGTCCCATCTTTGAAGCTGCTATGGTTAATCTCACAACTACTGTTGAGTTGTCAAAAGGTCATAATCTCCATGTCAATAACAAACTACCTCCCAAATAGCTGAAATAGTTAACAGAGCTTCTTCAAAAACATGAAAAGGCTTTTGCATGGGACTATGGAGATATGAAAGGGTTAAGCCCCACATTATGCACTCATAGAATAGATATCAATGAAGGGTTCCTGCCACTTCGTCAACCCCAGAGGCGGATTAAACCAGCACTCAGGGAAATAGTTAAAACTAAACTACAAAAATTGCTTGATGTTGGTTTTATATACTCTATATTTGATAGTTGGTGGGTCTCACCTCTAGTTATAGTACCTAAAAAGGGAGGGAAATGGAAGATTTGTGTAGATTATAGAGAATTGAATAAGGCAATGAAGAAGGATCATTTTCCTTTACCATTTATTGATCAAGTTTTGGATACTCTAGCTGGTAAGAAATATTTTTCTTTTCTTGATGGGTACAGTGGTTATAATCAGATAAGTATAGCTCTAGAGGATTAGGATAAGACAACATTTACATGCCCATGGGGTACTTTTGCATACTTTGTATTTCCATTTGGCCTGTGTTGTGTAATGCTCCAACAACGTTTCAAAGAGCTGTAATCAGTATTTATGCTGACATATTACACGACTGTATGGAAATATACATGGATGATTTTACAGCTTTTGGAGTGACCTTTGAGGAGGCCTTGAAGAATCTTGAAAAGGTTCTTGTCTGATGCAAACAACATAATCTATCACTTAATAATGAGAAATGTTTCATGCTAATGCAAGAAGGGGTGGTGCTTGGTCATTTTAGATTAGCCGCAGGGATACAAGTGGACCCAGCCAATATAGAGGTAATTCTAACATTTCCCACACCTACTAAACCAAAGGATGTAAGATCTTTTTTAGGTCATGCTGGCTATTATAGGCGTTTCATTAAAAATTTCAGTCAAATAGCTAGTCCTTTATATACACTGCTGACTAAAGAAGCTAAATTCATTTGGACACCCACCTGTACTGAATCCTTCTTATAGCTTAAGAAAATCCTCACCACAACACCAGTTCTTAAGGGACCAGATTGGTCTATTCCATTTCATATCCATACTGATGCATTAGACTATGTTGTAGGTGTTATATTAGGACAAAAGCCTGCTAACTTTGAAAATGCAATCTACTATATTAGTAAAAGCCTCTATGGTCCTAAACTAAACTACACAGTAACTAAGAAGGAACTTTTAGCTGTAGTTTATGCATTGAACAAATTCTGACACTATGTAACTGGCTATCCTATTTTTGTTCATACTGACCACTCAGCTATAAAGTACTTGATGAACAAACTTGCTGTAACTGGCAAATTGGCAAGATGGCTCTTGTTATTGTAGGAGTTTGATATTACCATTGTTGATAAGCTAGGCAAGGCCAATGTAGTTGCTGACTATTTGTCTAGACTTCAACTTGCTAATGAAGATCCAACTCCAATTGAAGACACATTTCTAGATGAGCATTTGTTCCACATAGCAACCCATGCACCATGGTATGCAGATATAGAAAAATATCTTGCTGCAAATAGAATGCCCCCACACTTCTCTCAAAAAGACAGGAGGAAGCTTGCAAAGAAAAGTTTTCATTATTCATGGATAGATAACAATCTCTTCTATACTGGACCAGATCAAATCATGAGAAGATGTGTTAGGGAAGATGAAATATATGACATACTACATGCCTGTCATGAGGAACCATGTGGAGGCCATTTTGTAGGAAAATGAGAAACATTAAAGGCACTTACAACTAGATATTATTGGCCAACATTACATAAGGATGCAAAAAATTATACCACCAAGTGTGACAAATGCTAGAGGATGGGCTAGCCAACCAAATCAGACGAGATGCCACTCAATCCATAGGTTGTTGTAACACCCTTTGACAAGTGGGGTATGGACTTCATAGGGCCAATTGACCCACCATCAAATGGAAAATCCTACATCTTGGTATGTACGGATTATTTAACAAAATAGGTGGAAGTCAGGGCGATGAAAAATGCAAGAGTTGAGAAAGTAGCTAAATTCTTATATGAAGAAATATTCACATGCTACGGAGTTCCCAGAGAACTTGTAACATATCAAGGAACCTAGTTCACATCAAATTTGGTCACTAAACTTATGAAAGAATACAACATCAGGCACCATAAATCCAGCCCTTATCAACCTCAGGAAAATGGACAGGCAGAGGTCACCAATAAAGAAATTGAGGCCATTCTGACCAAGATAGTGCAAATACATCGGAAGGATTGGAGCAACAGATTAACTGAAACTATCTGGGCTTACCGAATTACATGGAAGACAACAATAGGATTCACCTCATTTGAACTTGTGTATGGAAAAGGAGCAATGTTGCCCATTGAATTTGAACATAAAACATTGCGCACTACTCTAGAATTGAACATCAGCCTTCCTGTAACACAAGAAGAGAGACTTCTCCACTTGAACTCACTAGATGAAATGAGAAAGATAGCCTTGGAAAGAATAGAGATCATTCAAAAACAATGGAAGAAGTGGCATGATATACATATCAGGAATAAACACTTCCAAGTGGGAGATTGGGCTATTTTATATGACTCCCACTTCAAGGAAAATCTAGGAAAATTGTAGACTTGGTGGCTAGGGCCTTACGAAATTCAATATGTATTCGACAATGGAGCAATCCAGCTGACAACCATTGATCCAGTCCAGTTCAAACTGCTTGTAAATGGCCATTGATTGCACCTCTTCATAAACCACAGACCAAGGATGAGTTCCTGTGTTAGTTCCAACCAAGAAATTTACCAGCTCCTATGGACATAGTTCCTACAACGGAACATGTAAGCCTTCTTCCTACAGCCGTACCATGAAAAGCCTTCAACAAGAACCCATAATAAACCCTCATTCCATCTGAGGTCCATTCTTTCATTCATTTTTATTTTTCATCTTATCAACTCATCTCATTTCTTTGTCTACCATCCACTCACACTCCATGTCACCAACAAATTCTATTTTTACTGCTTTCAATAAAACATGCCATCAGCACCTTTTTTGTGGTCACCAGACTTCACCACCTCATTACCTTGCATGCGGATGTACGATCTCAAATTTTTAGGTACCACATTTTTACTCTTTACTCATTTTTAGCGCATAGGTTTCGATAATTATATCTAATACTGCATTAAATGTATCATATAAGCCTTAAGCTAGTTTCTCATTCCTATGCCAATTTTTTCAAGTGTAGACACTTGTCCAAATTTTGTGGGGGGCAGGGAAAGTGTATTAATTTCCAAGTGTCATCTCCGCGTTGTGTGTGTGAATTTTGTACCTAGCTGTAGACACAACACTTCAGTAAAACATTAGAGGTTAGCAGAAATCAAAATCGTGCAGTGAAATGAAAACTAAACTAACCAGGTGATTTACTACCTTCTAGTAGATGCAAGTATGTATTCTTAGATTGGACCGAGATCAGTGACCTTGATGACACCTAAACGAAGGATTTGAATGCAAAATCTAGATATGAATTAGATGCGAATTAGTCTATTTTTTTGGATTTTAGATGCAATAATATGATGAAAAATGATATGAAATCTAATCTATATGAAAAACTGATATGCAATACAATTAATCTAACAATGATATGCTAAATATGAATGATCTCACAAAAGTTGTTGATTCGCAAAAGAAGCTTGAATTCTTCAGATACCAATTCACCAGCATAAGTTTGCGAATTATGAGATGATTTATGAAGAGCTGAAGCCTTGATTTTATAGAAATTTAGGGCTTTGGGGATACATGGAAAAAGCCATAAATCACTCTAGTTGATTTTTGAGTCAACAAAGAATTAAAGATAGTTAACTCATAAAAAATCATGCAAAAATAGCTTTTTGATTTAAATCAGAAGTTGAGATCAGCTTTTAACTCAAAAAGAGTTGAGTTTATTTTTAAAACAACTTGAATTGATTTTCTGATTTAAAGTTTAACTATTTTTTTGGATGTGCATAATTAATTATGAATTAAATAAATAAATAAAGTGATTTATCCTCAACTTAACTGATTTAAAAATAAAATAATTGATTTATGGGTTAATCAATTATTAAATCAAACTTTTATTCTAAAACTATATTATTAAATTTGACAATTGACATTAATTAATTAAATAAGAATTTAATCAATTAGTCATAGGATATTTGATTTATTGTCCAAATGAAATAATACAATTTAGGAATAAATATAATTAAATCCAATTAAATAATTAAGTGGCAGTATTAAATCTAATTAATTAAATATTTAGAATATTCAATTAATCAAACTTTAGGATAAATAGGATTTATCACCAAATAATCATTAAATTAAAGATAATTAGGATAAATAGGAATAATGAATATTCCCCGATGTAGAATTTAGGATAGTAAATTAAAATTCGATAATGTGCCGATGTGCCTTAGGTTAGGAATTCGATGTTGATTTCGTTTGATGTGTTGATATAGGAGGTTAATGAACTTATAGCCCATTTTTGGGGTATTACATTTTGCCCCTCTTTGAATTGCTATGCGAAGCACAGTGGTTCAAAGACAGTCTGTGTATGATGTTGAAACTGATGTTTTAAATTAATATTGATATGAAACATAAATTGATTGATATGAGACAAAAACTGATCTGAAAAATCTGAAGATAATAGGTCCTGAATGACCAAAGATAATGTTAACTATAACAACAATAAACCGATGATTGTGAAGAAGTGTCAAAACGCCTGATTTTGAACCTTATGATTGCAAAGAAGTGAGTGACCGATTCTAGACCTGATTGTTGATAAGAATCACATTGGTATCACATCTGAACCCTTCAGTTATGAAGAACCAAGGAAATAACACTAATGAACCAATGGTTACAAAAGACTGATATAGTTTACAAGATTAGGAGAATACCAGATTGATATGGATCTTTATGAATCTAATATGCCCCAAGTGATGATTGATTTTCCCTAAGTGATGAGGTCTTTTTGATGAATCAGCAACTAGACGTGGTTGTTGTCTTGATTACTGAGGAAAGATTGATAGACAAAATTAGATTATAGACTTGAATGATGTGCAATACCATGCCCCCTTTGGGATTAAAATTGAAATCTGACAAGAAAAGTCAACATTGAATGGTTTAGAAGCATGTTAATTGATGTAAGAAGTGGTTAAATACATTCGAGAACCCATTCTGCATTGTTTGGAGGTCCTGAAGACCAAGTTTGACTAGGTTGACCATGAGTTGACCATAGTTGACCAAGTTGAAATTTTGATAGTTTGATGTAAGATAATCAGTTAAGTTGAATTCTAGATTTATGTGATGATGGAAGGTTGATTATGCAAGTAGTTAATAATATGAATGATCTCAGATTTTGATTTTGAACCTAAAAAAGGATTCTACTTGCTGTTTCATTGGAGGAACCTTCATACAATGCTCAGTCCTTGTGTCATGTTTAGCATTTTTGGTTTTGAATAATCATTTAAGTGTTCAAGCAATTAGTGAGATCATGCAATCATGCAAAATGCAAAATGTCATGCAAAATGAAATGCAAACCTAAGACCTAGGACCTAGTCACTGATCATGTGTCGGTCATTCTCATCATTGAATTTTTAGGTAACCAGATAAATCAATACAATGCCTACTAGTTATGAAACCATAGACATATGAATATCAATTTGTATGTGCAGGAATCAATACAACACCCACTGATTAGGAAACCATGGATATATGAATATTGATTTTATTTTTAGAATGTCGGATTAGATATAAGCATCAAAGCATAAGTGCCAGGATGACCTGAATACACCTTGCATTAAAAACACATCAAGCAGTCAAGAGATCATCCTAAATCCAATGTGAATTACCCGTAGTGACGCTTTATCGTTCACATCCTTAGGTAAGATCGCATTTCATAGTAGGAGAAATAACTCACTAAAAAAAGACAATAGTTAGATCAAACTTCCTTGAATTTTTTGGGTATCAATGGTCGAGGTACGCATGGTCATCCAATTTGAGATAGAGGCTCTTATAGTCGGACACCATTTCAATCCAGAATTTCCAAAGTTGTTAGATTTTCACATACAAGCAGAAGACAAAGAAAAGATTATGCCCCCAGTCATCACTCTCTGAATCCTGTAAAGGACATCATCAAAGAGCTCAAAGGACATAATATGCAAAAAATCAATGTGAATTAGTAAGCATACAAGGATATAAAAGAATGTAAAAAGCATAGATTGTTTTCAGTTTGTGTTGATGTTTGATTGCATTGTTGTAGATGCAAAATCCTTTCTGGAGACGAGACAGACCGACTAACTCAAATGAAGCTTCAATGGACTCTGACTGGATATGATACATCTTAGATACATTGGAGGCCATAGGATATGACTTTGATTGCCCCCAAGTTTGAACATTGATTGGATACAGGTGCTTGAGCTAATTGGTGTATAGACCGATTTATTGAAAATAGGAATGCGAGAACAAACTGAGAAATATGTACAAACTAAAGCAAGACTGAAAGCTATGAAAGACCAAGATTGAGCTGATAGATGGAGCATTTTGAAAGAAGTGGCACCTATTTGCCAAGTTTTCACCATCTTGGCAGAGATTCTATTTTTGCTACCAAGGCGCCTATTTCTAGGTTTTCACCAAGGCACTTTTTTCTTTTTCTCAAATTTTTTTGTATTTTGATATTTTTTACTTTTTTTGTGAATCATCAAGGCACCCATTGCTAGGTTTTCACCAAGATGTTCATTTTTTTCAGGACTTTTTCCAATTTTTATAATTTTTTCAGGACATTTTACCATAGACTGAATGCCTTAGGCGTAGAATTTCTTTAGATGGAGAACATTGATTGGTTCTTAGAGCTGTTCTCCTTTAGTCATTGAGAGTTGATAGGCACCAGAGCCAAAAGTAGTAGTGATAAAAAAGGGACCCAACCAGTTGGGTTCAAACTTCCCCTTGCATTCTCGATGTGATTGATTTTTAGGATTCTCTCTCAAGACTAGATCACCAACTTGAAACTCTCTGTGTCTGACTTTCTTATTGTAACCTCTAGACATTCTCTTCTGATATACTTTGAGATGATCATATGCTACTTGTCTATGCTCATCTAGTAGTTCAAGTTCTTGCAACCTAGACACTCTGTAGTCATCATCAGTTACTAGACCATGCATTCTGATTCTTAGTGATGGGATTTCAACCTCAATAGGCAGGACTACTTCGGACCCATAAACTAAAGTGAAAGGTGTAGCCCCAGTAGGAATTTTGATACTTGTTCTATAGGCCTAGAGAGTTGGACTAATCATGAGATGCCAGTCTCTTCCTATTTTATTAACTGTACGGTGCAAGATTTTCAATAGATTCTTGTTAGAAGCCTCTACTTGTCCATTCCCTTGAGGATAGTAGATAGATGACCAATGTTGTGTAATCTTGAATTTAGCATATACATCATCAAGATCTTTGTTCTTGAATTATCCACCATTATCTGTGATTATGGAATGAGGTATCCTATATCTGCATATGATATAGTTCAATATGAACATAGATATTTGTTTTCCAGTTGCTTGTGTCAAAGGGACTGCTTCTACCCATTTTGTAATATAATCTGTAGCTGTGATTATATGGGTATGTCCATTAGAAGAATGAGGATGTATAGCTCGTATAAGATCAAATGCCCATTGGTGAAAAGGCCATTGTGTAGTAAAGGGAATTAGATCTCTCCCTAGAGCATGAATTAAGTTTCCATGCACTTGGCATTTTTGATAGTTCTTGGCAAACTTGATAGACTCTTTCTCCATTTCAAGCCAATAGTACCCAACCCTAATAAGTTTTCAAGCTAGCGTTAAATAGTTCAAGTGTGACCCACAAATACTATCATGGACTTCCTCTAATGCATGTTGAGACTCTTCCTATTCTAAACATCTAAGTAGCGTACCATCTAGACCTCGTTTGTATAGATCATGACTAATGATGACATATCAGGATGCATTATGGATAAGGTATCTCTTTTCATGGTGGTTGAAGGTATTGGGAATGATTTGGTCTTGGAGATAGGAAAATAGGTTTTTGTATCTGGATGAATCATGAACAACAACAGTGCAGATCATGCAGGTTTCAGGGGAATCATATGAAGGATAAGATAGTGCTTCCACCAGGAATTTGTAGCGTAGCTCATGTTCAGGCTGCTGTAATAGAGTAGATAGCATTGCCATTACATTGACAACCTTGTTCTTTGTTCTAAGAATTTTCTCAAATGTGATAGATATGAAATACTTCTTTAAATCATCTACCATTCTCTTATAAGGAATGAGCTTTTCATCTTTAGTTTGGTACACATCATTGACTTGATGGATAACAAGTTGAGAGTCTCCATGAATGTGTAGCTCTATCACTCTCCACTCAATTGCTAGTTTCATGCCATTAAGAAGGGCTTCATATTCTAAAATATTGTTTGTGTAAGGGAAATTTAATCTGAATTCTTTTGGGATTAAGTATCCTTGAGGAGTTATGAACAATATGCCTGCTCTTGATCCATTCTATGTATAGGAGCCATCAAAGAATAACTGCCATTCTCTAGAAGAAAAAGTCATGATAGAGGAATTTGGAAATTCCATTTGCATTAGTGTATCATCAATCATAGGTGCATCTGCTAATTGATCAGCAATAACCTATCCTTTGATAGCTTTTCATTCCACATATTCAATGTCAAATTCACTTAAGAGCATGACCCATTTAGCTAATCTACCTGTGAGGGAAGCTTTTCTTAGTAGGTACTTGAGTGGATCAATCTTAGCTACCAAATGTGTGGTATGAGCTAACATGTAATGTCTTAGTTTCTATGATGCAAAGATCACAACTAGATAAGCTTTCTCAATCATTGAATATTTCTTCTCATATGCAACCAATGTTCTATTGATATAGTATATAGCTCTTTCCTTTTTGTTCTCATCATGTTGTGCTAGCAATGCCCCCAGTGATGTATCTGTAGTGGAGACATATAAGATCAAAGGCTTCCCTAGAATGGGAGGCATCAAGATAGGAGGATTTGATAGATACTTCTTGATATGATTAAATTTATGCTCACATTCTTCATTCCATGCAAAGGTCACACCTTTATGTAATTTTTTTGTAAAAGGTTGTGATATGTCTGCTAGCTGTGATATGAAGCATCTGATAGATTGAACTCTTCCTTGCAATGTCCTCATTTGACTAATATTCTTTGGAGGTTGCATTTCCATGATAACCTTTACTTTAGCTGGATCAACTTCAATGCCCTTCTTTGAAACTATGTATCCTAAGAGCTTTCCAGAAGTGACACCAAAAGCACACTTCTTAGGATTTAGTTTGAGACTAAATTTTTCCATTCTATCTAGTATTTTTCTCAAGTCATTTAGATGTTCAACTCTAATCATATATTTTTCTAAAGTATCATCAACATAATCCTTCATAGTCCTATGCATCATGTCATGAAAAATAGATGTCATGGCTCTTTGATATGTAGCACCAGCATTTTTAAGCCCAAATGGCATGACATTCCAACAAAAGGTGCCCCATGCACATGTAAAAGTAGTTTTCTCTTGATCCTCTAGAGCAATTTTTATTTGATTATACCTAGAAAAACTATCATTTAAAGAATACATCTCAAAGCTTGTAGTCATGTCCACTATCATATCAATGTTAGGTAATGGAAAATCATCCTTAGGGCATGCTTTGTTTACATCTCTAAAGTTTGTCCACACTCTGATTGATTTATCTGGTTTTGAAATAGGTACAATATTAGAGATCCACTCTGCATAGTCAATAACTTGGATGAATCCGGCTTTCAGGAGCTTCTCTAATTCAGCTTTTACCAAGAGTGCAACATGAGGATGCATCTTTCTTAATTTTTGCTTGACGGGTTTGACATTTGGAGCTATAGATAAATGATGCATTATAAGATTAGGATCCAACCCTGGCATGTTTGAATATTTCCATGCAAATTTGATCTTCTTCTCTATTAGCAATGTTGTAAATTTTTTCTTCTCTTCTTCTGATAAAGATTGTGCTACATGAATCAACTGTGGTTCTTCTGTTGTTCCCAAGTTGATGGATTGAGTGGGTTCAATTAGAATTGGAGATCTATCCTATAAATGACTCAGAAGGACATCAAATATCTCATCCTTAGGTGCCTCAGAGAGGTTTTCACCTTTGGATATGTCTTTTATTTTTACTTTTGTAGGTTCTGAGACTGCCACAAAGTGGTTTTCACCCTCAGAACTCCTTTTCTTTTTATTCTTATTCTTATTTTTCTAACTAAGATACTTGATGTCCGACTCCATCATGCTAACACTTGGTTCACTGATGGAAGTCCTCATAGGCTCAACTTCATTGAGGTAGCAAGTGAGGGCATAGTCATTCAGGAAGGTATAAATACCATGGCTCAGATTTGTGGAGGTTTGATCAAGAAGTTTAGGATGTTGGGTAGTCAAAATGGGGAAAGATTGGGAGATAGTTTTTACGGATATGGATTTCTCATCATTGGTCCTAACCCAATGCTCAAGTTCAAAGGTGATATTACAACTTAAGACATTCAATTCATGAATAGGCTCAATGTCATTATGGGAGTCCAATTCAGCCATCGGTGGATCAGACTCGTTAAGTTCATCATTTCACTCTAGACTTACGTTGGGTTTAGGTGCATATTCATGAATAACATCAACATGTTTCTCTATAACAAGCTCATCTTCTTCTGGAATGGTTCCCCATTCATAGTCATTAGATTCTTCATCTATGCCTCTAGAAAATCTAAGAACATGAGTAAAGTTAGGATGAATACCCTAAGAAGGGTCACCCTCAGATTCTAATTTGAATTCATACTCATGAGAATTTGTCTCAGAATAACTACCACCTTCCTCTTTGTCTGTTTGATTGTCTTCGAGATTAGCTAGTTCTTGTGTTTCAACTATCTCTTGATTGATAGTAGGTTCTTGTGTTTCTACTATATTAATTCTTTTGATTGGATCATCTTCAGCTTCAAGAAGGTCTTTGATTTCTTTAGGAAAATGTTCATAAGGAAAAAATTCTGAGTTGTCTGAATCACTATCTGATGGTTCAGTTTCTTCCTTCTTAAGAAGGGGTTCTCCTGGTGCGATCTAATCTATGACATGAGAACAATTACCTTTGAGGTGGAAGGGTTTCTTTTTTAAGCCTAAGCCAACATTATCTTTGTTTTCCCTACTAGTATATGAAATAGGTGTTATAAGACCTTCTCCTTTGACTCCTAGAGGTCCTTTACCTGAATATCCCATCTTAGCTATTAATTTATCTCCTAGACCATACACCTTAGAAGGGATTTTGGATACTGTAGAGTCACTAGTTTGAACAACTTGAGATTCAGGTTCATCTTTATATAGCCATGCAAGCACAACCTCATCTTCTTCAAATTATTTCTTGGAGACTTGTTCTGCCACAAAATTCTTTTTATATGCCTCAAGAGGTTCTTTAGAGTCTGGTTTGGACTATTTTAAAGATTGTCCATAAGACTTAGGTGAGATAGGTAGAGATGTCAAAGATAAGACTGGCTCTATAGTATATTCTCCCATACCATTTTCTCTGATATTGACCTCTTTTGTAACATCTTCCATTTTAGATGTGGATGCTTCTTTTGTTGGCTCAATGGAAGATTCTTTGTTATTAGGAACAAGTTTATCCACACTTTCTTTCAATGTATTACAAGTGATGGATATGTTTGCTGGAATAGTGACATCTATTCCTTCATAAGGCAATTTCAAGCATTGGTGGAATGTAGAAGGAATAGCCTTCATCTCATGTATCCATGGTCTCCCTAGAAGAATGTTGTAAACCAAAGGTAGATCAAGAACTTGACATATAGTATCTCTGATAACTAGACCTGCTCTGTAAGGTAAGACAATGGTGCCTTTAGAAGATCTTTCTTGTTCATCATAGGCTTTATAGTTATTTTATTTCTAGGATCAATAGCCAATTCTGAAAATCCTAATTGTGTGACCAAGCTGTAAGAATAAATGTTTAGGTCAATGCCCCCATCTATCAACACACATTTGACTCTACTATTTTGGATCAATACTTCTATGTGCAAGGGCTAGTTATGTGGGTGACTCAAGGAGTTGTCATCTTCCTCTAAAAAGGAGATATATTGCAGAGATGTAAGATGTCCAACCATAGTTTGGAACCTATCTAAATCAAGGTCATCAAGAACATTGGATCTGAGCAAAGCTTTGTCTAGAATAGGTCTATGAGCTAGAGATATCAGAAGCAACTCAAACATGGAGATTTTTGCATTAGTGTGTTGGAGTTGTTGAACAATGCTATAAGATGTTGGCCTCATATCTTTAGGATTGGAAGATTTAGAAGTAGCCTTCTATTTGGAAGTGGAAGAAAGATTGAAAGACATCTTAGGGGCATTTGATGAATCTGGGATTTGTCCGTTCAGATGTGCCTGAGCTTGTGATTGAGTCATTGCATTAGCTGAAGTATGATCTCTATCTCTTCGCACAATTGTGATGACATTGCAATGCTCAGAGAGACAAGGTTCAACCATATTGATAACAACATTATTTCCAGGGTAAGCATAATTGACATTTTCCCCCATATTAGGTTGAGAAGATGAAACTTCTTGACCATGTTTCAAAAATGGTTTTGTAAATGCTGTATGATCATTATTGCTCTTATGATTGTCAATCGTGATGTCTCCTTTATCAATTAGATCTTGAATAGTATGTTTCAAGCATAAGCAGTTATTAGTTTTGTGACCTTTACCTTGATGGAAATCACATAATTCATTCTCTCTCCACCATTTTGGTTTAGGATCAAGATCAGATTGTCGGATCTCAGGAAAAGAAATGATGTTATTAGCTAGTAGAGTTCTCATAGCTGATTCCAAATATTCTCCAAGAGGAGTGAACTTTCATTTATCATCAACAAACTAAGATTTGTATTCTGGCTTCTTTTGAGATGGTTCGGACACCTTTTGCTCTATGGCTTTGATGGCTTGGGTGCCAATGGTTAGATTGAAAGCTGGTGCCTTTGATGGGGTATAGATAGTATCAAAAACACCATCTGTGATGATGTCTTTATTCTTATTCCAATTTTTGTTCTTGTCTTTAGAATTGGATCCTGATTCATACTTGTCCTTTTGAAGTGTGATGTCTCCTTTTTTCACAAGTACTTTTTCAATTTTGATCACATTGTCTGCCATCTTATCAAAAGATGTATGATCTTGCATTTGTAAAGGGTAGTTGATCTCTGGGATAAGATTATTGATGAAGATTTCCAGTTTCTCAATTTCTGGAATAGGCCTACCATATCGAGAGAATTTCTTCCTCCATCTCTTGAGAAATGTCAGGAATGGTTCTCCTAGATATTGTTTGAGATTGCAGATATCAATCATGGTGACTGGATGTTGAATGTTGTAGGAGTATTGCTGATAGAACAAATTGATCAACTCCTCAAAATTTCTAATAGTAGAAGGCAATCTAGAGAACCAATGAATGGCTGCTCCTCCCAAAGATCAAGGAAAGAGATGCATTAGATAGGTTGGTTCATGCATGAACTCCATAGATTGTGTACAAAATTCTCTGACATGATCTTGAGGATTTGAGTGTCCATCATACTTATCATATTTAGGCATCTCCACTCTTTTTGGGAATGGTGGCATGTACAAGTCTTTGTCAAATGGAAAAGGACATAGGGCCTCCATGGAGAACTCCTTGGGTTCCTTTTCTTTTTCAAGTTTGTTAAGTTTGACTTGTATGACATGCATATATTTCATCATAACTGTGAGTGGAGTTTCTTCCTCATGCATAATGACATCTTCAACATTAAAGTTGGGAGGAAGTTTAGCTCCTTGATGAGCTAATTTTAAAAAGTATGCCTCTCTATCCTCTTTCAAGAAATGCTTCATCATTATTTTAAAGTTATCATCATTTTGATATTGAGCAATTTCTTCAGGCGTGGGTTCCTGATCTGCACCATGTTGAGATTGAGCTCTTTGAGAGCCAAAGTTGGTCCCTGCTTGAGACATGGTAGGAGTTCTCCATGGGATAGATTGAGGAGGAGTTTGTTGATTACCTCTGTGAGTTGATGAAGGGGGAATGTAACCAGTTTTCAATCAAAAATTGCCAAGACCGCCGTCTTCGTAAAGTCTAGAATTATAGAGTTTCTCAAGATTTGGACCCTTGACAGTGGTTATAGGTAAGATATGGGATGCTTCTCTAGATTTCTTGTGAGAGGAAGCTCTAGTTTCCACCATTAACCTTGGGTGAAACAAAAGAATAAGATGAAGACAACTGAAGAAGGATCTGATTCAAGAAGATCAAATGATGCAACCTTGTCAAGGTTTATTGATTGAAGCTTAGATTAGATGTAAATGAAGGAGACTGTGCCCTGGATGTATGGGTAGACTCCCAAAAGATAGCGGACACAAGTTCACAACACTTAGCCATTTTGAAGATGGATTGAAGATTGATAGTTATGACAAGGTTTTGACACAAGATAAAAAGGACTCAAATCGATTAAACAGAAGGCTAAATCAGATTCAAAAGGACACTTTAGGAAAATGATTGGATTCTCAGTATTTTCTACTTTGTTCCTGACACAGTGATTTGTTTGACAGTTTCTAAAAATAGGCTAGAAAATCTAGGTCTCTGATAGTTTTGACAACTTTTCAAAATTTCTCAAATGACAGCCTGCAGGCTCGTACGACAGTGGGTATAGCATGAAACGATAATTAAAAAACTCGTACAACTATTGAAAAAATTGCACGATAGTTGATAGAAGGGTTTTGACTTTTTTGGAATTGACTGACAGCAAAACTCATATGACAATGTACTATATACCATACGATAATATAGGGGTTCTGAAATGACAATAGCCAAAATTTGTATGACTTTCTAACTTTACAAGATGAATTTTGACCCTAGAAAGGTGTTTGGCATCAGATTTTGCAATTTTTGAGATTTTCAATTTCAGATTGTTCGCAAAATTGTTTATCCAGATTTGAAGATTGTACCGAATTGATTCATTCTTAGTAACTAGATAGATAAACAAGCATGCAAAATAGCAAGCAAGTGATCTCAAGCACATCTGAAAACAATGAACAAGGGACAAAGCAACCTTGTGCATGAACAACCAAGTGACTGCATTGTGCTAATCCCTAGGAGTGCTAACAATGTATGTTCCAAAAAGTTTTGCAATAACACACATATTCCTATTAAATGAAAATTTGGCCTCACTAGGGTTTTCAGTAATGGTCTAACGCTACAAATTTTGTGATCTAAAGAGGGTGAACTCCAATCCAAGTGCACTGGGGTTTTGACACAGTCTAAGAACTTAATCTTCAGGATCTGCTAGGGAGATCTGATAGCCCAACAAGAGACCACACCTGTGAAGATTTCC
This sequence comes from Chamaecyparis obtusa, assembly GCA_027943335.1. Taxonomy (NCBI): domain Eukaryota; kingdom Viridiplantae; phylum Streptophyta; class Pinopsida; order Cupressales; family Cupressaceae; genus Chamaecyparis; species Chamaecyparis obtusa. The sequence continues at coordinate 73,441 of BSBK01001827.1, read as the reverse complement.
TCCACAAGGATATTTATATAGTGGCTATTGCTACCACGATGAAAATGGCTATTACCGCTTGAGGTTTCATCAATGTGGTTGACCCAATTAAGGGAATGTCCACTATGGTTAACCCTCTCTAAAGGTGACTCACAAAATATACCATATGGAGACTGGTTCCAAATTCAAGGATTTGAGTTTCTGGTACTACCCAAAAAGGGAGTAGAGCATAATCCTCTAGCCTTTTCATTTTTAACCCAAACAAAGCAGATAGATTAATCCAACATGCTAAGACCAAGATTATCTCACAAAGATCTATGATGTCAACCTCTCCAGAGAGAGAATGTATCAATCAAAAGATGAAGATGCACAAATCTAGTAGAACGTGAGACTCCCTTAGTATCCTCCCTACCTACAAGGGTTACTTCGTTGAGAAGAGTTTCGCTGGAAACCCACTCTCTCAAGAACCATGAATAGTCCTATTTACTATGTGTAACAAAGATGCTAAAAAGAAAATCTATGTTCATTTTTATAGCCCAAAATGAAACATGTGATATGAAAGCAATAAAGGTCACACAAGCTTGACACGCAAGAGTTCTTTTTAATCCAAATCGAAACGTTATCAGCTGAGAAGATTACCTGAATTCCTCACAATGCACTTAGTAGATTCTTACCTATTTTTAGCAATTCTCACACTTTTTCCGAATCAAAATTAGCAGAATTCAATCAGAAATAAAAAATTTAAATCTTTAATGTTAGCTGTCACTCCAAATTAGGAAAACAAATCTAGAAAACTACCTGAAAAAGTGAAATGACAATTGAAACCTGGCACTAAAACTTGTACGACAGTGGGTTACCTCCCAGATGATAGTCCAGAAACTCATACGACACTGGGTATAGGATCATATGACAATAGAGATTCCAAATGACATTGTGATTCTAGCAGTATGATCCTCAATCAAATAAACTATCGTACGATAGTGGGTATCCTCTGATACAAGTTTATGACAAAACTCATACGAAAATTGTACGGACAGTAATTAAAAATCATAGCTTGGAATAGAAAACAACAAGAAGATGATAGAAATTGATAGAAATTGAATGGAAACCCATTTCAAGGCCCCACGGTGGGTGCCAAAAATGTGTGTGTGAATTTTGTACCTAGCTGTAGACACAACACTTCAGTAAAACATTAGAGGTTAGCAGAAATCAAAATCATGCATTGAAATGAAAACTAAACTAACCAGGTGATTTACTGCCTTCTAGTAGATGTGAGTATGTATTGTTAGATTGGACTGAGATCAGTGACCTTGACGACACCTAAACGAAGGATTTGAATGCAAAATCTAGATATGAATTAGATGCAAATTAATCTATTTTTTTGGATTTTAGATGCAATAATATGATGAAAAATGATATGAAATCTAATCTATATGAAAAATTGATATGTAATAAAATTAATCTAACAATGATATGCTAAATATGAATGATCTCACAAAAGTTGTTGATTTGCAAAAGAAGCTTGAATTCTTCAGATACCAATTCGCCAGCATAAATTTGCAAATTATGAGATGATTTATGAAGAGCTGAAGCCTTGATTTTATAGAAATCCAGGGCTTTGGGGATACATGGAAAAAGCCATAAATCACTCTGGTTGATTTTTGAGTCAACAAAGAATTAAAGATAGTTAACTCACAAAAAATCATGCAAAAATAGCTTTTTGATTTAAATCAGAAGTTGAGATCAAGTTTTAACTCAAAAAGAGTTGAGTTTATTTTTAAAACAACTTGAATTGATTTTTTGATTTAAAGTTTAACTATTTTTTTGGATGTGCATAATTAATTATGAATTAAATAAATAAATAAAGTGATTTATCCTCAACTTAACTGATTTAAAAATAAAATAATTGATTTATGGGTTAATCAATTATTAAATCAAACTTTTATTCTAAAACTATATTATTAAATTTGACAATTGACATAAATTAATTAAATAAGAATTTAATCAGTTAGTCATAGGATATTTGATTTATTGTCAAAATGAAATAATACAATTTAGGAATAAATATAATTAAATCCAATTGATTAAATATTTAGAATATTCAATTAAGTGGCAGTATTAAATCTAATTAATCAAATATTTAGAATATTCAATTAATCAAACTTTAGGATAAATAGGATTTATCACAAAATAATCATTAAATTAAAGATAATTAGGATAAATAGGAATAAGGAATATTCCTCGATGCAAAATTTAGGATAATCAATTAAAATTTGATAATGTGCCGATGTGCCTTAGGTTAGGACTTTGATGTCGATTTCATTTGATGTGTCGATATAGGAGGTTAATGAACTTATAGCCCATTTTTGGGGTATTGCACACGTCACCCTAGTCATGTCCACATTATATGTTGTACTTTGGCGGTAGTCTATTTTTAATTTTAAAATCTTTTTGTATATATCGTACCTTTTCATTCTTATTTTGGGAAAGATTTCCTATGTTTGTCATGACTTAAAAAGGACTATGATTTATTATGAGAACACTTCTAGTTAAACCTTGATCTCCTTCATAATTAATAGCATCATTATTTTACATGCCAAACATAACAGAGCCATGTTAAGAGAATGTGGTATCGACATTTCTCAGAAAGATCAATTTGAATTCTGAGAAGGTATTTGCAAAAGTGTTAAGGGGGTAAAAATTATCAGGGTGGTGAGAATAGAGAAATTTAAAGCTAGGAATTTTGAAGATGGGAGGATAGTTGCTAAGACATGAGCCGGTTGTCCATGGTATTCTACTAGTGGATGTGGAAGCAGTCCAAAGGTTTAATGCCTGTGGATGGCTTGGCTACTTCTTGCAGTTAATAGAGTTCAATGAAGAAGTAGCAATGGAGTTTATGAGGACATTCAATGAGGGGGAAGCCACATTATGGGGATTAAAAGTGGTTTCTACTAAGGAGCGGATAACAGAAGTCACAGGACTACCAGCAAATGGAGAGCATTATCCAAATGAACATGATGCCAGGTCATTGCGAGCATAGTTTTCTCAGCCGGGTGATCCTCTGTTGGAAATTTCAAAGCAAGGGTGTAAGAGACTCTCTCTCATAGCACCGTATCCAGAATTGGTAAACCATATCATCAGGTATTTGACTTGCGAAGGAAGATTTTCAAACTTGCACACTCACCATTTTAGGCTGCTTAGTTGTGTAAGACATAACATTCAAGTTAATGTCCCCAATTTCCTTTACAATATGTTGTGTATTAGTGTAGAAGAAACCCAAAAAGGAAATGCAAATTATATTTCTCATCATGCCCTAGTTAAGCTTTTAGTTGAAAGGTCTCTTAGGGATTCCTCCCCTATATCATGGGCAAAATTTGTTGAATTTAAAACCTTGCAGCCTCAAGCAAACCCTATTCCACCAAATTTAGGGAATGAGGAAGAGATTGCGGAGCCTAGTTAGAATCCAACAAAAATAGAGAAAGAGCCAGCATTACCCCCTACTAATAAATCTATTGAGATTATTTTAGAGGATGATATACCTAGCTCTTCCAGAGACAAAGGTGAACATAAGGTTGATAAAGAGAGCGCTAATTTTAAAAGGAAAGCCCAAAACCCTTCTGTTCAAGTAGAAAAGAGAAAAAGGTCTACACCTACAACAACTATTCCTATAGTGTCTACCCAAGTACCACCTAAACCAAAATAGACTTGCAAAGAAATAGAGGTTAAAGAGGTTCCTGTGCATCAAAGTCCTCGCATGCGAGGTCAAGTATCCTTAGTTTCCCCTAAAAATGTAAATGCTTCAATATCAAAACTTCATGCAAAATCGGTGGTTGAGAATATTCCAGATGACTCTCTTGTACAGTTGGAACCCCAAAATGTGGAACATGTGAAAATGAGCCTATAAGTGAAAAGCCATAGTGTAATCAAGAAATGTATGAGTCCAATCCTACTGTAGTCACAAAAAATGCCCCTAAAAGCATTCAACCTACTTCTCCACCAGTTCCTGTATACTCTAATGTTTTTGTCACACCTTATAGATCCTCCTAGTACACCCATTATTTCCAGCAAGTTGCTAAGGAATGAAAGAAGAAAGCTATGGCCCAAGAATTTCCTTTGTCTACAATTCAATCTATATTATTTGGTTTGGACAATCACTTCATTTTTCAAAAGACCTTGTGGAAACAAGAATGAGAGCAAATGCAAAAAATAATATTTGATAAAGATGAGGAAATTGAATCCCCAAAGGAGCAACTTGAGAAACAGAAACAATAGATGGATAAGGCCTTAAAGTTAGTTGACCAAGTCATGGCCTATAGGCCACCACCAAGGGTGTATTCTATTTGTTTGAAGGAAAAATTTCTATTATTTCAACTAATGATGACAATAAGGAATATTGACTGTGAATTTAAAACTGCTCAAGATTTTTACAATGTGTATCAGACTCTGCCCTCATGGCAGAAGAATTTTTTGTGTGAACTCTATTTGCATAATTCCACATGAAATAGAGTGGAAACATCTTCTTTACATAGGAGATGTTCACCTTAGAGCTTTAATGTCCTAGATGCACAATGAGACAAATTATGATAAGCAGTTAAATGTCTACAAAGATCTTGAGAAATCTAAACCATTACCACTACGGGCTAATTCACATAAGCCTGATGATCTTTTAAGAGATTGGTTTAGATTAACTTATGGGAGACCAAAACCAGAGAACAGGGATAAAGTATTTGTAGAAAGAGAAAAGGTTTACAGAGATTATTAGACACTTCAAAACTTTACACAGCAAAGAGTTTTGTTAGGGCTTAGGAACTGATGGAACCGATTGCCAGAAGCCTTCAAAAAGGTAGAACCACATAGCCCTAGCAATTATGAGGTAGTTGTTCATAGGGTGACCAAATATATACAACTGGGATGATAGATCAGAAAGGAACTATGGATGTCCTTGTCTTTTCAACCTCCTACCCTTCTTTGGCCTCTTTATGATAATGGTGCTACCAAACTTGACCTGTTGGTTGAGGAGTATAGAGGTGAACACTGGGAGTGCACTAGAGGATTCTTCTACACCTTTAGAAGTGGGAAGAAAGGGACAACCATAGTCAGTGACTTCAGAGCTATGGAAAAGAAGTATAATGCTTGAGGACAAGCATTTCAATAGTGGGGGGCAGATGATGAGGCATATTAATGTCTTATTTTTTATATAGTTTTCATAGTTTGGACACACTCTTTGTGCTTTGAAAATTTTTTTCTAAAACACTTGTAGTAAATATCTTCTGAACTTATGCAAGAGACATATAGAACCTACTAAACCTATGGGTAGTGTGTATGACATGTTTTTCTTAATATTATACATAGAATGCAGTATTTCATATAACTATTTTAAGCTATGTTATAATATCTGAGTAAAAGTAGGAATATTATCTTGCATATGTGTTCTGAATGTTGCTAACTTTTTAGGAGAATGAGGAGTGATGCAAAGAGTGGTGATTACTGCATTTAAGGAGGAGAATAATGGAGACCAGTCGTGGCAAAGAAAGCACAGTTCAGTTTTGATGGATAAGCCGCACCTGCAAAGGAGTTGTTGTTCTAGAGAATATAGGGGATACAACTTGCTATATTTCTTGCAAGTTGTTATTCTATTGCTTGGTAGTAAATGTACTATGTCATGGTTGATCTTTCGCCTTCTTTTCTGGCAATGTTTGTTCAAGACTTTTTATGTCATGTTTTTAATAAGCATTCAATCCTCTATATAATGGATTTGGATCATCTTAGTAAGCTAATGAGAAAATAGATAATGAAGATTTAGATTCAGAAGTTACTCTTTTCTATTCTTCATGAATTATTCAGTTTATGTAATCAAAGAAGGATTTTAATGGAAGAGTGATTTTTAAGTACTTTTTGTGTTCATAGTTATTTGAAGCCAGCCAAGGGGGCCCACTTGGGAGGTGGAGTAGATTTAGGTAGAATAGATTCATTTTTTGCAGTTTCCTATTTTTTAGATAGATTTACTGTATTAGTCCTACAACATTGTTACTGTGAAAGTTCTTGCAACACTTGTAGAAAATGGTCATAGTGGATGTTCTGAGTTGTTAATTGGTTTAGGTTCATTTTTAAGCTTTTTTCAATTATCTTTTGTTAGCCAAGGTGTGTTTACTATTTTGTAGCAGCAGTATAGATTCTTCCAATGCATTTTACTTTCCTACAGCATAGGTGTTATGACTCCTAAAGGAACTTAGTGCATAAACTGTGCTAACCCATTTCAAGTCCTATGTCCCTGGGTTGACAAATCAAGTGTATTTCATGATGGAATAGGTAATCCTTAGAATAGATATATTATCCTTGAGAGAGAGAAAATGGTGTGATTATCTTCATCTACTGTGAAACCATACAGTGGTGAGAAAACTGCTCTTACAATAAAAAACTATCTCAAAGAGTTCTCCAAACTGTGAACAATACAAGAACTTCCTTGCTTAGATAGTTCTGGTTATAGCTATGTCAAATACTAATCTTGCATCTGCTATCTTCTCTCAGATTCATAACCTTGCTTCATCATCACATCTCATACCTATCTTAACTTCCACAAAATCATTCTATACTTATACAAAATCTGCCATCCTTTCGGCTTCACAAATACCATACAAAACATAATAATTAATTATGTAAATGATAAGTATGGAGTCAAAGATATTATATTACCCAAGTGTTGGAAATATACTTCATTTTTATGACTTAGCATGTTACCATATCCACTAACCTTGCCTTAATCTTTGCAACTGCTCATATGCCCTACTATATTGATTCTCTGTCTTCGCATACCTTCAGATCATTGAATCTCACTGATCTAATCACCAAATCTCATGCACTCTTAATTGAAGCATATAGATATCATAAAATACCTTCTACTAAATTCATAGGCCATAATACCTCATACATTTCCATTGCTAACCAAAATTGCAACACTGTACCCTATTACCTTGATTATGGACTTAGTCATTTTTACGACTGTGACTCGAGTAGAAATACTATTTGCATATGATCACTCCAGCATAAGTGTTTCCATGAATGATAATCCTCAAGTGATCCCTAGTGCTTCACAACATCACTTGCCAATAATCTCTCCATTTGGCATTGATGGCAACACTTAGAAAAATGACTAAGTGTTAAAAGCACTACCTTTAACTATGTACATATAACTTTTCTTTTCTTTTCTCTTTTCTTCTTTTCAATATTTTTTTAGTTTTATATTTACATCTTTTTCTTCTCCTTATTTATTCTCTTATCTTCTTTATTTTACTCTCCTCATTTTTATCTTTCTCTTCCTCTCCCTTTGACATAAATGGAAAATGCGCATTCAAAATTTCAAAACTTAAGCACAAAAAGGACTTAGTGGTTACTCACCAGCTTTAAGACATCTTGGAAAGAGTTTTCCAAGGTCTTCACTTCCTCGGCCCATGATTTGATTAAGAGCTCACTAACATGGATCAATCCATTTAGTGCATATGATGTAGTCTTTATTGCCTTAAGCTCAATAAGTGTAGACATAAACATTGAACCTTCAACCTTTTCCATCTTTGATAGATGAGTCTCAAGCATCGAAAGCTTAGGGGTTATAAGGCTCTTTAACAAGCCAAATCTATCTACAACTCTCCCTTTCTTTATTTCCAAAACACTAATTTTGTCCAATAGCCTAGATACCTCTTTATCCATTTTATCCACAGTTAGTGAAGATGCTTCACAACTGTCCATCAACCTATCAAGGGTAGCCCTATCCTTGTCTATAATGTCTTCAATATTCTTTACATGACTACAAGGAGTTATATAGTAACTGTAAATCTTTCTGCCTTGTGCTACACAACTCTTAGCCTTAAGAGTAGTAGCCTTGAGAATGTCTAAGTCCCGTGAGATGGACTAACATATTTCTCTCAACTTATTCTCTAAAAATTTCTTCTCTTCCTTATCTTCTGTAGTCTTTAGCAATGAGTCAAAGTGATTGTCAAAACTACCCAGTACCATACCTAGATTCTCATCTTCATCCTTTTCTTGAAAGCTAGTAGGTGTAGGAAGTAGTTTATTTACTATCTCTACAACCCTAGCCATTACCTTTACTCTTTTATCCCCTTTCTGCAATGACCTTTCTTTCACATTAGAGAAGGTCATGAAGGATAGCCTCATAAGATCATCCACATCCATGTTGTCTACATCAACACTCATTGGTTTAGCCATTCTTGCCAACAATAAAGAGGTGTCAGATTCCTATTTTAATTCCATTCTCACCTCAGCTGCTTTTTCTAGTCTAGTCTCTTCTTCCTTCCTTTCTTCCCTCTGAATTTATTTTTCTTGTGACTTCTCTTCTTGTTTCTCCTCTATTTTCTCTTCCTCTATCTATCCTCGCACTTCAACTTCCATCGCACTATCCAAGTTACCTAGAAATGGATCATTCATGTCACGTGAAGTGTCAAGGGTCACAAACACACTAGTGATAAAGAAATCTTGTTGCATGCTAGCTTGTTCACTTCCTTCTACTGCCTTGGAACTTTCTCCCAATCCCAAAGATGTAGGTTTGGTAACCTTGGGAGGTGAGGTTTTCTTTGGCATATCACTCATTAGGATTTGATCTAATGCCTTTTGAGTGTCCTCAATCACTTCATCATATTTCCTAGCCATGATTTTTACTAGTCTGGCCTTTGTTCTCAATAGGGGTTTTAATGCATTTATTATCCTCTCCCTTTCTTGTATTGAGATAGTAGGTAACATGTCCTCAATAGATTTATTCCTTATGTTTTCATCTTCTGAGTGTGCCAATTGCTTCCTGATTTCTAGTTTTCTATATAGTTCTTTAGGGATACTCCCGTAAATTTCTAACAAATTTTTCTTGAAGATTAACAAGTGTTCAATTATGGTGTCTTCGATAATTTATTGATCCTCAAAACCATATCTCTCATAGTACCTATCCACTATCTTCAAGTTACCATCTTTTATCACTCTCCTCTGTAGTGACTTAAGGTCTGGTTTCCACAAGGTTTGTGGATCCTTCTGTGCTGCTTTCTCTTCTACTTTCTCAATTACCTTTTCCTCTTTCTTCTTCCTTTTCACTTCTACCTCTTTCTCCTTAGGACTATCCTGCTTACTAGATCTTGTAGATCTTCTAAGAATGTTTGTAGGCACAACTTCTAGTGCTGCCTCCTCTTGAGTAACTGAAAAATCAACAGTAGGTCTTTTATACTTTTGTAGGAATAGGAGCATCAATGTCCATGCTTGAAGATGATTCCATCTTATTTATTATGTTTACCAACTTCTCCTTAGTGATTCCTAACTTCACAGTGATATCTTCCATAATTTTACTGATCTTCCTTTTCCTTGTTACTTTCCCTTGTTCTTCTCTGACTTTTCCAGACTTCTCTCTATATGTTCCCCATCTTTCTTGGGCAAGGTCTATTTTTGATGCTAGTACATGCTCAACCTGCATAGTCAATATTTTAGCACTGACTTCATACCCCATAGGGTAACACCATTTCATTCTTGGTTCCATTTCCTCAAAACAAACATAATCAGTTTCAACCATGAAACAGATAGTGTCCTGATACTTCTCAATAATGTTTTCAGGTATTCTACACCTTTCCTTCATCCGCCTTTGTAAGATTTTGGTCATAGAAAATAGTTCACCATCAACCCAATTCTTATCTTGTTTTCTGTAACTCTCTGAAATCTGAATCCCAGTAGGTACATTATCCTTCCATGCCCTAGGGTGCATGCCAAGAAACTTGTGAATGATATGAATGTACATATGGACTAATAATGACCCAAACCTAAATGCTTTAGATTTATCTTTCTTTATGGCCTTTGCATTTTATAGGAACTATTGTGCTAGAACTTCACAAAGGTTATACTTCTTATTTTTCTTGACCATCCTATAGGCCATCATTACAACTCTAGTAGAAACTAAGTTAGGTCTGCTACTATAAAACAATTTGTATCCCAACAACATTGTTACCAACCTAACATCTTGTTGAAAGATGTCATTGCCTATCATCATCCTCTTATCCCACTTGGAATGGGTTAGGGTTTTTGCCTGCTTCCTTAGGTTCTTTTCTGCAATAGAAAGGGCTCCTTCATTATCAAGACCTATTATATCATGGATCATTTGTGCAAATATTTTTACTAGTTGTTCTCCAATCCAAATAAATTGATCATGTATCCTACTGAGGTTAATCTTGAACCATTATGTTTCAGTGAATTCTGTGAGTAGGGTTAGTTTAATGATAGATTGGTCTTGTAGGTGTTTGAACTCTTCTACCATATATCCATTTTCTTCTATCATAGAATCCAATTCACTATAAATTTTTACATCTTCAATGATTTCATACTTACAATGTATGTATGCCCTAATGTCTTCAACGTGTAATATGCCGACAGGGGTTTGTGAAAATACTCCTTCCAGATCATTCTCACAAGACTTAAATGGATGTATCTTAAAATTATACCTAGGTCTATCCATGAAATCATAAACTACTGGTGTATCCATAACTTCTCAATGAGTATAGGTCTAAATACCTTTAATGCGCTAAAATCTGGATCTCTGCTTCATGTGATCACACAATCTCTCTGCTAGATGACTTGAAATACTTCACAATTATTCTCTCCTTAGTCATTGATCAAAAAATGGTGTAGGGATGATATCTTCCAAAAATTTTTATCCTTTGCAAGTTGAGTAAGTGCATTAAACACAAGTATCTCAACTTTGCATCCCATCTAGTCAACACAAAACTCACAAAAATGGAAAATGAATCTCTAAGTGTTGCGCTCTCATCCGTAAAATCCACAGTGTCTGCACACACCATACCTAAGCTCACATGAGCTTAGTCCACATATACAAGGGTTGGATACATTTTGTTCTCTACATCCAATTCTCCCCTTAAGGCCATGCGGCCTTCTAGGTCAATGTCTCTAAGAATTCATCATGTGAAGACATAGTATCATCTACTGTCTCTCCCTGAACCAATGTCTTATTGAAATATTTCACCTTCCATATATTGTCATCCTCCTTGTTCTCTAATTTCTTGAAATGATTCTTAAACTCATTCATTTACTTATTAAGACTCTTACCACTATCACAAACATTCTTTCTTATAACCATAGGAGGTGGTCCTCTCGGTTCACTTGATCTTCTTGGTCCTCTTCTATTGTCCTCTCCATTGTATCTACAAAAATTTTCTATGTGTCCAAGGTTGTTTCACTTGTAACATGTAGGAGGTCTCCTTCTATCTTGATTTACTTGTAGCTTACAATACCTTACAGTGTGTCCAAAGTTATTGCATTTTTGGCATGTGATCTTGGCTTCTGATTCTTCTCTGACATAATATTTTTTATACCTGGATTGATTTGGTTTTCTATAATTTTCTTTCTTGTGTCCATAATCATAAAAGTTATAATAGTAAATGGTAAAGGGTTTAGAGGTACCTCTACTTCTGCAATCTCTTTTCATGTGTCCAACTTTGTTGCATCCAAAGTATCTTCCTCTGAAAGGTTTGATCCGTTCTTTAGGTTCTTCATAAGTAGGTCTTTCTTCAGTCTTTGCTTCACTTGCTTCTTCATTGGTCTTAGAACATTCTACTTCATTGAATCCAACTCCAGTCATGTCTCCTTTAGGTATCTGTCTTGCTCTTTACTCATCAATTTTGTCACTACTCATGTGCAACTTCTCAATGTGCAATTTGGATTGAGTGAGTTCTCCCTTAACAATCTAATTGTACTTCTCTAATTCTTGACATTTATCCTTGTAGTGATCAAGTTAAATCTTCATTTGTCCTATCTTCTCATTTTTTTTCTTTTAGTGACTCTTCAACTTTGTTCCTTGCATCCTTTTCATGTTGAATCTCTTTTATCATCAAAAGATTGATTTCCTCTTTTTCTTGCTCTAGCCTCTTCACTTGATCTGATGTATCATTGTCTAAATCTTCTTGGATCTTGTCTATAAGGTCTTGTTTCTGACATCTTGAAGTTTCAAGCTACTCTTTTAGTTTCCTGATGAAACCTTCTGCTCTTCTCAATTTAAATTTCAATATACCATTCTCAACCTTCTCTTTGTCTAGATCTTCAAGTGCTGCATCAAATTTCTCTTGCAAACTTTCTGAACCCATTCTGATCTCCCTTAAGTTGTTAAGATTTCTCTTCAAGGGCCAATAGCTCTGATACAATTTGTTAGGATTAGGTAATAATGAGAGGGGGGGTGAATTAGTAGTACTGCACTTTAATTTAAACTTCAACCAATTATAAATCAACCATAATAATGCTGGAATGAAAAGAACATATAAGCACAACACATAACTCATGACACCATGATTTGTTCTCAAGGAAACCCTAGCCAAGGGAAAACCCCGGTGGGGATGATACCCACAGCTATGCACTAAAATATTATATCCATGTTAGGAGATCTAGCCCTGTTAGGGGCTGATTATTACATAGTACATTTCCTTTTTAGAGGAATAAAAAGCCCTGTTAGGGGCATACAAAACACCTGGTTAAAGGTGGTGAGGAAATTGCTCTTACAATAAAAAACTATCTCAAAGAGTTCTCCAAAATGTGAACAATACAAGCACTTCCTTGCTTAGATAGTTCCAATTATAGCTCTATCAAATACTAATCTCACATCTTCTATGTTCTCTCATATCACAACCTTTCTTCATCATCACATCTCATACATATCTTTACTTCCACAAAATCATTCTATACTTATACAAAATCTGCCATCCAGTCGGCTTAACAAATACCATACAAAACATAATAATTAATTATGTAAATGATAAGTATGGAGTCAACAATATTATATTACCTAAGTGTTGGAAATATACTTCATTCACTCAACTTAGCATGTTACCATATCCACTAACCTTTCCTTAATCTTGACAACTACTCATCTACCTTGTTATACTGATTCTCTGTCTTCACATACCTTCAGATCACTGAATCTCACTGATCTGATCACCAAAACTCATGTGCTCTTAATTGAAGCATATACATATCCCAAAATACCTTTTACTAACTTTTCAAGCCATATTACCTCATACATTTCAATCGCTAACCAAAAATGCAACATTGTACCCTATTATCCTGATACTGGACTTAGTCATTTTTATGACTGTGACTATAGTAGCAATACTGTCTGCATGTAATCACTCCAGCATAAGTATTTCCATGAATGAAACCCTTAAGTGATCCCTAGTGCTTCACAACATCACTTTCCAACATCAACACTAGTGGTAGGTGGAATAAAACCAAGATCTTGAGAACAATATCTAATAGGCTTGACATTATTATCAATGAGATGAGAGATACTATATAAGATATTGACACCATGTTCATCATTATGAATTAATTTACTTAAACCTTCTACAATAGAAATGACCTTGGGATTAGAGTTCTCTTATCCTAACCATTTCTCAATATTTTCAATGTCATTAGAAAGTTTTTGAGAACCCGCAAAGGCTTTAGTCACCAGTTCTTTGAATCTGAGCTAGGGTTAACACTATATTAAGTGATCATGAGAAGCTTTCAGTCGCTGATTCACTAAATGGGCTTAGTTGGAAAAGGTAATAAAGGAAAAGAAAAGGATCGTTGCTACGTGGAATAAAGTACATTGTCAAGCTGGATAGTAAGCCAATAAGCCATCCAGTCAGTTGTAAAAGGAAGATTGCATGATGTAAACAAGTTTAAAGTGTAGAATCATAATCATTTGCCTCTTTGCCTTGTTTTCGAGTTGTTTAATTTATCTATCAACATCCAAACATGGCTAGCTCAAAATTTGAAATCTGATGGTATATGAAATTGAATGTGAGAGCAATTAAGGAGATTTCTAGTAATTTTGGTAGTTGTACACTCCTGATTTGCATTGATAAATAAGCTAAGCTCATTGTTTTATGTGTTAAAAATCAATTGAAGAAAATTGTGTTTGTCTGAATGAGTTTCTGAGCACTGAGAAATTGAGTTTGCAGAGGATTGAGGGTAATCCTCTAGTGAAGATGAGTCAACCTGAGAAGAGTGCAGCATCTTCCAGCAGTGAAGCCAAGTCTAAAAGTGGTGAAGACAAGAGAAAACCAAATTATTTAGATGAATTTATGAGATTGCTGCCGAGATCTAGTATGAACAAGAGGGCTATTGATGATGTGTTTGAAGATTTTCTAGGTCAGTGTAGAGATCCTGTTACTCCGAATTTCTTAGGTTATACTATATTCAACTTCTTTTATAGAAATAGAAATAAGCATATTCCTGTTTGTAATGGTTGGGTTTTGGGATTAGGAAAGATGGTTGTCCTAGATGTCTTCCTGGATGTAGATTCAATTGTTGCTCTAGCTAGAAGCTATGACCATATATCAAAGATAATTAGAAAGGAAGACCAATCACCCTTAGTACTATTGATAGGGGTTCATTTATGAATGCTTTTGGTCAATACACTTCTTCTTCAACTAAGATAAATTTGAACCAGGAGAGGGAAAGGTATAAGAGTAATGTGGGTTCAGTAAAGGACCAGGTGGTTAAACATATGCCAAAATAGGATAAATACATAGGCCCCCTTCTTGTTAGCATGAATGCCCCATATCAGTTCAAATCCCTCCAGCATTATATGAAGTATACTTGTTATGCATTGTGTAGAGTTTTAGGAATTGATGGGGATGCAAAATTTTTACTCGCTGATCTTTTGATGATCATCCTAGATATTCAGAATTCTTTAGTGAACACTGACTATGATTACATCTAGTATGTAATTGATAGAATACATGAAGGGTTGATATCTATGAGAGACAGTAAGGCACCTATTAAGTTCTTGCATTATTCTTTATTAATGCATTTGATATTTTTTTCAATATCAACAGCTTTGATTTGAACATGTTGAAACCGAGGTTCACTTTCCAGGATCAACATAATCTAGTGCAGTTATGGGTTAGGTTATGGAATTCTACTTCCAATGAAGGGGATTTTTGTGTTTTTTAGAATTTCATTGTCTTTCCAATTATCAGGATGTTAGGCATCAATGTCACAAGGATATCCCCAAGGGTCCTTAGGCTCCTAAGACCATTACAGTTTGTGGACAAATGGGAGGGAAATCATAATTGGGGTGACTTCTATCTGGGAGAAAATTCTACAATTATTAGGGTTTATGGTTGTCCCCAACCCCCACATCTATTACCAAAATATGTGCCTGCAAGAGTTGCTTGTCTGGAATTTGTTTGGCAGTTGATGTGCATAGATAGAGAACTTCTAGCCCCTCACTAGAAGGGTACATTCACACCTAGGCATTTCAAGATAGGTGACTTCCTGATAGGAAAGAGGGCATTTCCTCAAATCACTGCATGGTTACAACAATTCAAGATGGTTGCTAGTGTTTTTAGACATGTAGATCCTGAGGACTTTATCAAAATTGCCAAGATGACCTACATCCCAAACATTGGTGTGATTAAGGAGCATGAAGGTTTAGATGAGGAAGATATAATCAGAAACATTTTAGATGATGATGAGGTTCAAAGGAGATGGAACAAATTCTTTGATCTGATCGATTTGTCTAAATAGCTGAAGGCAGCTCAAATTCCTTTTGATGGCTTTTTCCTTGATCTTCCTTACTTGAAGAAAATTAATAGGATAATAGAAATGTATGATAATTTGGAAAACCAAATGGAGAGCCTGTTTGATAAGAATAAGCCAGAGAAGAAGAAGAGGGATTACACATCTTTTGATCGGGAAGAGTTCAATGATGAGTAATAGGAAGGTGATAGTCCTCCACAAGTTGGAGGGTCACTAGTTGTTGATCTTACTCAAGCTCAACTAGATAAAGAGAGTCCTCCAGAGCCACCTTTGAAGAAATAAAGGCTTGAGGAATGTGAGCCTTCGAGGCCAGGAAAATAGAGAAAGGGGATTGATAGAGCATTTGCTCTTATACCGGGTGATAGGGCTTACCATCACCAATTGAGAAAAGCAATAAGAGCAGGCAAGAAGGTGGCCATTGAGGAAGAAGATAAAGAATAGTCCCTGTGGTTAGAAAAGGATATTAGATAGGTCTATCAAGAGGAATTTTTGAGTGATGACCAATTCATTAAAATAGATGAATTCAAGAGTTTTCTGATTTGGAACAAACAACAAGAGGTGAGGAAAACTCTGCCTAAAGGTATGGAGCCAAGTGAAGAAATATTGAGAGCTCTAGCTTCATATGACATTGGCCTTGATCCTATAATAGTGGATGAAGCCAGAGAGTTGGTTAAATCAAGTGGAATGTTGTTAACTCTGGGATGGGATTTGACTTCTACTTTCATCATTGATCAAATAAGAAAGCAACCACAGGGTAGCTTGTCATATGATGTTCATATTGGTGACATGATTAGACGAAGTGGTTATCACCCCAAATCTCAAGCTGTTACAATGTAGTCTATGGCCCCTAGGACCCAAAAGTCATCCCTATTAAGTATAGAGGATAAGATGGAGGGGAAAAAAATCATATGGACTATGCAGAATACAACTGACCTTGAATTTTCCAAGGTAGTGACTCATTGGGCCAATTTGAATGAGGCCAAGATAGCTCAGTTGTCTGAGAGATATGAAAAATTGTTTGAAAGTTCAAGCATGGTGGCCAAGGATAGAGATTTGAAAATGATGAAGATCAAACAATTGGAAGATGAGTTGGTAGAGGTAAGAGTCAAGCTTGAAGAAGCTTCAAAGGTAGTTCCTCCTCCTTCTTTGCAAATTGAGGCCCTTGTGCAGATAGATGTGGAAGTGCCTGAGAGACCCACTGAGGACTTGGAAAAGATAAGGACAGAAGCATCTTTGGACACTATGTCAAAAATTGTACAATATAGGCAAGGTAAGATAAAGGACATAATGGAATCAGTTCATAAATCAGTCAGCGTATTGCATCAAACTAATGAAAAGGTGAATGAGCATTTAATCACCTTGGAGCCACTTTTCAGTACATGGTTAGGTAGGAGTATATTATTTGAAAAACTTGATGATTTGCAAGAATACATGGTAGATGTTCCTAAAGTAGTAAGTGAAGTTTTTGGGAAGATTGGCTTAATAAGTACTGCCTCAAAGTTTTTCAAAGGAAAGTCAAACCAAATAAAGGCCAAGCTGGCCATGTTTGATAAAGATTATAGCAAATATTTGCCTCTGATTTATGATGACAATGGAAATGTGGTTAAGTTGGAAGAATGGAAGCTATCAATGGATCAATTGGTAATTAAATAGTATGCCTTCCTAAAGGATGATAATGCTTTAGACCTGGATAGATGTAATAATATCATTGATAGTCTTTTCAACATTGAAAATGATTGCATACGGTTTGTGGTTGAGGCCAAAAATATAACTGATTCTACATGGGAGTAGCAGATCAAATCACTTCAGGAGCTATAGAACTACAACTAGCCATCTGATGATGATGTGGTAGCTTGGGAGAAGTTAACAATAAAGAAGAAGAGGAAGCCAGCTGTCCAACTTATAGAGGAAGAAGAAGAATAGAATGCACTTGGCACTTGATCTAGAGTTCGAGGGAGAGCATGTATAAACAAAGGATGATGTAGGTTAGCATGTAATGTCAGTCATCATTCATATAACAAATTTAGCAACTACTCTAAATATCCTTAGACAAAGGTGCCACTTGCAAAATTGTTGGAAATAGATATTTGTAATCTGTTGTAGCAATCAAATTTTGTTAGTTTTTAATCTTGTCTCTAGTGTAAGATGTTTTCTAGCCATCCCAAGCTTGTTGTATCCTTTCAAGGATAACAAGATGGATGAGAATATATATAGCAAGTCTTTGTTCATTTTAGGGGGCTAGAAAATACTTTGTAAAAGAAAGGTTCTGAATACAAAACCTTATATTCTAAAAGTAAGAGGAGACTGTATCAATGCATTTTGACCATTAATACAAAATATTGGAGCTCTATTACTATTATTTTGTTGTCTTTATGTATGGAGTGTTTTAGTTTTCTTATGTATTTAAATTGCAAGGCTTTTTAATGCACTATTCACAAGGTGAATATAGGGGTTAAGCTTAAGTTTCTTTGAAGGAAAGAGTAAAATCTTAGGGGAGATCTATGGGAATTAATAATCCATCTATGAATCTGATGACAGTTGTAGGAATTAAAAGGATGGTATGCTAGGCATGAAATTTGAGTTTCAGCGTTCTTGTTTTAATAGATATATGTGAAGGTAGGGTTTGAATCTGATGCCCAAGTGGATAAGACACTAGTTTTGGATCCATTTACATTTATTTTCCACCCTAGATATAAACAACTGATTGATTTTACTTTATCTGCACAAATCTTAATCTGAATTATTCTATGACAAGTTCATAGATGTATATTGTAACGCTTTGTATAATCACTGAATGAGGTTAACCTTCCTTGAGTTCAACTCTAAAAAGAAGAAGGATGAATGTCCTTAAACCATTGTTTCATGTTGCTACTTTTATGATTTCCATCATAGTTTTGTGTATCAGGATAATTTGGGCCATACTCGGAGTTTTATCATCTTACTAAGTTGATGTTTGAAAGAAATGCAAAGCAGTGAAGGAGTTAGTTCACTATTCAAGGCTCAATCAAATAGTGAATTGATTTAGGTATACCTGCCTGAGTACCCATACTTGAAGTGAAGAAGGTTTTCGAACCTTAATACCTTAGTACTTGCATTTTGCTAGATTATGTCTATTGGGATTATATGAGTTTATGAGTATTTAATAATCTATAGATTTGAGTACTAACACTTAGGATTGACTCTGCTGGAGACTTCTGAATAGCTTGCAATAGGTTAGTACAAATCTTGTCTATTGTGAATTTGTAAGACCAGTATAAAATAATTTGATTCATTCTTATAGTGGGTGACAACTCTAATAATTCATGTTTACCAGTCGCTGGTATCTTTATGTTTTGATATATTTTGTATCACATACCATGAGTCGACCAAGGTACACTAGGTCTTAGTACAAGGATCACCTAGAAGATAATGTGGGTGATGAGCTTCACACACCAATTAGAAAGCAATGGTCTAGGAAAGGTCATAATAATGCTTTGTCCCAAGGCCCTTCTCAAGAAAGATCTCGTATCCCACTTCCTCATGAAGCTTCCTCCTCTTCTGACGACCCTAAACATATCAAGAAGGTCATGCCAAATGTTCATATGCAGAAAGAAGTGATCGCAGAAGTCACAGAAGTAGGTTATTTCCCTGCGAGAGAAACCCTAGAACAACTAGAAGAAACCTCTACTGCTGAAATTGCTTCCTATAATTCTGAGAAGTTGAGAGGAGAGGTGATTGCTTTGATAAAGAAAGAGCATGAAAAACTTTCTGAGATTGCTAATAGGGTGAAAGTGAGGGAACAACAAATTTATGAATTGCTCATGGAGAGGCAGGAACTTCTCAAGAGAACCAAAAAAAATGAGACCCAGATTAGTGACCTAAACCAAGATGTTCAAGGTTTAGATAAGGACTTTTTTGGTGATATGGAAGATTTGAGAAAGTAGGCTCAGGATACTAAACCTAAATAAGGTGAATTTGAGGGAACAGGCCATGTTCTAAGGCAATTGAATCCCTCTAAAATCTAGAGAAATAAGGAGATTAAAATTGTTCCCAAAGAGATCCCTGATAAGGGAAAACAAAAGGTGGTGAGTGTAAATATTAATGAGCCCAAGAGAATTGTGGTTACTCCTAATGTACCTTCCCAAACAAGTATTGATTTGGAGAAGGCTAGAAAGGCTAAGGAAGATTTGGCTATTCAATTGGAGAAACTCGAGTTGGAGGCTGCTGCAGATGAAATGAAGAGGAAGATTGCCTTCCTACATGCTAACATGAATACATCTGCTAGTAGTTCTATCCCTAGTACTATAGGAATAATTCCACCTAGTCAGCCCAGTACTTTACTTCCAAATTCTCAAGCCCTTCACCCTGGACAAATTCTACTTGGACAAGTTCTTAATCAAGTTCCCCTTATAGCTAGTGGTGCAGTGGGAACTGTACCCTGTCAAAATGTTGTAGCTGCCCCTCTAAGTCAACCAAATATCCAAAGAAGACTAGTTTATTTGGATAGATATAGGCCTCTATTTTTTGATGGTATTCCTGGTCAACCTAATGCTGTCCCCAATGAAATTAGAAAGAAGATCCCATTATTTATTGGGAATAATGTTATCACCTGTGAAGAGCATCTGAAGTTTTTCATAGATAAAGTAAATGATTATGAGATTGAACATGAAGATGTCATAATGAAGCTCTTTGTTCAATCACTGATCGAAGATGCTAGGGATTGGTACAGGGGTCTACCTGAGAACAGTATTGCATCTTGGGATGAATTTGTCAAGTGTTTTAAGGAGCAATATGTAGAACATGTGAACTCTAGCTACATGCTCAATGAGTTCAATAATATCAAGAAGCACTATAATGAGAGCATGTCAGAGTTCAATAGACGATTCCAAAAGGCTATGTATAAATTGTTCCAAGTATTGAGGTTAGATGATGCAGTCTGCATGACAACTTATTTTAACTCTATGGATGGTAAGATGTCTTACCTTTTGAGAGATAAGAATCCCCGTACCCTTAGGGATGATTTTAAATTGGCTATAAATATTGAGAGTAACCGAAAGGAATCTGGCCAAATGTACAAGAGGGATGAGGGCAGACTGTGGAAAGAGGCCAGGCCACAACTTGCAAGGCCATCCAAAGAAGAGGATAGAATGGACAAAGGAGCTAGTATTAGCAAATATGTCCCAGCAAGGTTTGACAAGGGTGGTAGAAATTTTCAAGATACAAGACCACCTTATCAAAGGTAGGACAAAGCCCCTAACTTAAGAGATATGCCTTACAAGACAAACTGGAAAGATGGCAGGCCTGTCCCTGATAGTAATGAACCCCAAAAGGGAAGAGATACACCAGATCCCTTGAAGAAAAATATAGCACATAATGTGGAAAGTGTTCCCTAGTGTATGGCTTGTAACATGCCTCACTCACCATTTTGATGTGCTATGGCCCAGGCCTTGGGAGAAGAGGCCATTGATTCATATGTAGGAGATTATGAAGGATCTGAAAAGCCTGCTATTAACATGTTCACTACTAAACTAATGGGGGACCTAGTGTCCTCAGATGATGAAGTTATTTGTCCTGATGTTGATCATAAGGGGAAGATCTTCTCTGATTATGAACAAAAAATATTTACTCAATCTGATCAGGAAGAGTTTGATAATGATAATTATAAGACTCATATGGTAGAATCTGGATCAGATGAAAAACAATGGAGAAAGCCCATTGAAGAAGAGATCAGAAGTCTAACTGTGGCTGCTATTACTCAAGTAAAATTCTCATACAACTTGAGGAACAAAAAGGTGGATAATGACTAGGGAATCCCTAGATCAATATTTGTCAAGAATAAGCTTCAAGATAAGGAATCCCCAAGGCCCAATGTTGTAAATATTAAGGATGAAGGGTTTGAAGCTGAGAAGAAAAAGAAACAAGAAGTTATTGCTGACAAGGTGAAAAGGAAAATTTGTAGGTCAAAGGATCACCCTGATTTTTCTACTGATTCTCCTACCTTTGATATGAGACATGCCTTGTCCCAAATGAAGGTCTCCATCCCTTTGCTTGAAATGTTGAAAATAGAGGAGCACAAGGCAACAACCTTAGCTCTTATTAGTGAGCAGAGAACTACTCCTATTTTACAAGAGGAAATGAAGTCCATGGATAAGCCAATTGCAATTAATGATATTTCTGATGTATGTGTTGGAACTATTGTGACACAAGAACCCTCTTCTATCAATCCTTTCTATGTTATTTTTCTTGTAAATAATTTTTTGCTAAAAAATTGTATGATTGATTCTGGTGCTACCACAACTGTAATGCCTTATCAAGTAATGAAGGATTTAGGGTTGCAAGTTGATACATCTAGTGGAAGGTGTTATGCCATGGATAATAGGGCAGTACCTATTGTAGAGACCCTAATTGGAATTGAGGTGAAAATAGCTGCATTTCTAGAGGCCACATATAAAATGGATGTGGTTGTTGTTGATACAAAACCCCATTATGGCATGTTATTGTCAAGACAATGGGCAACAGCAGTGGGTGGAAAGTTGCAACTAGATTTGTCATATGCTACCATCCCAATAAATGGAACTGAGGTAAAGTTGTACAAGGAGCCCCGTTCTTTAGTCATGATTGAAATGGTTGCTCTAGAGGATCTGAACTATTTTGTAGATATTGACATGAATAATTTCATGGTTGAGGAGATAATACCCCAGATGAGGAACACATATCCAATTGTGGATGATCTGATACTGCAGCAAGATGGGCTTTGGTAAATGTTCTTTGACAGTGGATGTTCTAAGGAAGGATCAGGAGCTGGTGTTGTGTTCATTTCCCCATTAGGTATTACATTTAAATATTCATTCCTGCTGACTTTTCAATGTACCAATAACACTACTAAGTATGAGGCTCTAATATTGGGATTAGATGTAGCCATAAAACATGGTATTACATTTTTAAAGGTCCATGGTGATTCCCAGTTGATTATAGCCCAAGTAAGGTCTCAATATGCTTCTAAAGATGAAAAATTGAAATTGTATAAACATGTTGTTTGGGATAGACTAGAGTTCTTTGATGCCTTCAATCTACTTTGGGTTGAGAGATCAAATAATATCATGGCAGATTTTCTTACTAATGTTTCCCTTAAGAGTAATGACATAACCCTCACTGGTGTGTCTATGTTAGAGGTCAAAATTAGGCCTGCAGTGCCTGATAATGTATATAATTGGCAATTTTTCGAGGATGACCTAGATATCCTTAGGTTTATTCAGGGCCTTGATTAGTATGATGGGTAGCAAATAGATTTCAATGAAGTGCAACAGTGTGTTGAGGGAAAAGAATGTATCATGGGAAATGAAATAGTGCAACTACCCTCAAATCACATACCAAAAGGATTAGTGGAGTTGGAAGGAATGTTCAAAATAAATGATGGTTATTTGTCTCAAAAGTCTAACACTAAAATGGAGGACTTAGAGGAAATAAACTTGGGTTCTGAAACCTCCCCACAAATGGTGTACATTGGGAAGAAATTGAGCAGAGAGGTCAGAGGTAATTTGATAAGGCTTTTGAAAAGATACAAGCATGTATTTTCTTGGTCATATGATGACCTTAAGGCATATAGGGCTAACCTATTTCAGCATGAAATTCCTTTAAAGGAAGAAATTAAGCCTTTTAGACAAAAGCAAAGACCCATCAATCCCTTGCTCTCCACAAAGATGCAAGTTAAATTGACAAAATTGAGGGATGCTAGTATCATTGAGCCAATTAGGCATTCTAAATGGGTTTCCAATCTTGTGCCAGTAAGGAAAAAGAATGGTGATATTAGGCTCTATGTTGATTTTAGGAACTTGAATGTGGCTTCACTTAAAGATAATTATGGATTGCCTAATATGGAGGCCATGCTGCATAGGGTAACTAGTTGTGAGCTTTTGTCAATGATGGATGGTTTCTTGGGTTACAATCAAGTGCTAGTCAAAGAATCAGAGCAGTTTAAGACAACATTTACTACCCCATGGGGAACCTATGTATATATCCACATGCCCTTTGGTTTAAAAAATGCTGGGGCAACTTTTTAGAGAGCAATGGATGTTGCATTCAAGGAATTGATCAATGTTATTATTGTTGTATATCAAGATGATCTCACTACTTATTCCAAGAAAGTTGAGGATCATTGTTCCCATTTGGAAAAGGTAATTCTTAAGGCTTTAGAATATGGTGTTTCCCTTAATCCTAAAAAGTGTCAATTTGTTGTGACAGAAGGGAAGCTACTTGGACATATAGTGTCAAAAGAAGGAGTCAAGATTGATCCTGAAAGAGTAGAAGCAATTAAAAAGGTCCCTCCACCAAAGAGCATAAAAGGTGTGCAGTCATTCTTGGGACAGATTAATTTTGTAAGAATATTTATTGCTAACTTTGCAGAATTGGTTAAACCCATAGTGAAGTTCCTAAAGAAGGAAGTGAAATTTGATTGGAACCTTGAAGCTCAACAAGCTTTTGAAAGAATCAAACAAGCAATTCAATAGGCCCCAGTTCTGGTGTCACCTGATTACTTAAAACCATTTTCCTTATTTTCTTTTGCATCTTTTCATAGTATTGCAGCTATCCTTTTACAAAAGGATCAAGAAGGATATGAACATCCTATAGCTTTTTTCAAAAAATCTTTGCAATCTACTAAATTAAAATATGAATTGATGGAAAAGAAATCCTATGCACTTGTAAAGGCACTCAAAGCTTTCAGACCATATGTAGTATGTGCAAAGGTTAATGCTTATGTACCTCATGCTGCAGTAAAGGATATTCTATTATAGAGTGAAGTCATAGGAAAGAGATGTAAATGGATAAATAGGATTCAAGAGTTTGACCTTGAAATTCACATTACCAAATTGGTAAGAGGATTGGGACTTGCTAAATTAATGACTGAAGAAAATATGGACCTTGTCCAGGTAAATAATGTTGCTGCTGATAGTAATATGATCACCAGTATTGAAACAGAACCCTGGTACAAGGATGTTGCTTACTTTATCAAAAATGCTAAATGTCCACCTGAATTAAATGATAATCAAAGGAGGACTCTGAGATTGCAAGCTCAAAAATATGTGTTAATCCAGGGGGATTTATATTGGAAGGATAATGATGGCATTCTACTCTTTTGTTTGGACAAGCACCAATCAGAGAAGATGTTGAAGGAAATGCACTCTGGAATGTGTGGAGGACATCATTCTGCTCAGTCAACAGCTCATAAAATCTTAAGGGTAGGATACTATTGGCCTGTATTGTTCAAAGACACTCATTCTTATGTAAGAAAATGTGAGCCTTGTCAAAGGTTTTCTAAAAAATTGAAGTTTTCAGGTGCACTCTTATTGAACCCTGTTGTTGCAGAAGCTCCTTTTGCAATGTGGGGTATGGATTTTAATGGAGAGTTCTCTAAAAAGTCCACTGGGGGACATAGTCACATTTTGGTGGCTACTAATTATTTCACCAAGTGGATTGAAGCTATTCCAACCAAAAGGGCAACCAGTGCTATTGTAATTGAGTTCCTGATGAACAATATAATTACTAGATTTGGTGTCCCTATTAAACTGGTTGTAGATAATGCCATGAGTTTCAAGTCATAGGAGATTACTGATTTTTGCTTAGAAATGGGCATAGTGTTGTCTTACTCATCTCCTTACCATCCACAAGCCAATGGATAGGCCGAATCCAACAATAAGAGTATTTTGCAAATTTTGAAGAAGACCCTAGAAAAGAATAAGAGAAGTTGGCATGTGAAATTAAAGCTAGCACTATGGGCTGATAGAATTTCTGAGAAGAGAGCTATGGGTAAGTCCCCTTTCGAGATGGTATATGGTGCAAAATCAAGATTGCCAACTAATAATTTCCTTCCAATCTATAAGTTTATGCAAGAAGAGGACATGGAAATCAGTGATCCACTACAAGACAAAATGGTTCAGCTAATTGAATTAGATGAGATTAGGAGGGAAGGACAAAGAGAAAATGTGAAGTTGCAGGAAAAAATGAAATATATTTTTGATAAGAGAGAAATTGTGAGAAAATTCCAGCCTGGTGATATGGTTCTCCAATGGAATGCCAAGGCTGAAGATAAAGGGAAGCATAAAAAATTTGAGTCTTTATGGATGGGACCTTATATTGTTCATCAAACCCATGGTAAGGACTCATATTTTCTAAAAAATTTGGATGGTGAAGAGCAGGAATTGTCAGTGCATGGACAGTTCCTGAAATTTTTCTTCAGTTAATTCTTTTTCTCCATGCACAATAAGCTTGTATATATGTATAGGTGTGTTCACTTCTGTTGTGTGTTTGTTTCCTATTTTAGGTTAAGGTTTTGTGGTTTGCCTCCCAGAGATTCATAAATTCTTGCTATGATCTTGCAATCAAGCATCCTCAGATAGAGCCATTGTTGGGTATACTCTTATTTATCTCAAGTATTTGGTGAATTAGCGAACAAGTCAATCTTATGCTAAGTGTCATTTTAGTTGCGTGGTCTCTAAATCTCTTGGTGGATATCTCAACCATTCAGTGAATTGGCGAATGTGTTTGAACCTTGTTATGTGTTCTTCCTTGTCGCTGAGTCTGCAAATGTTTTGGCGGTTATTTTACCCTTTGCAAGAACTAGCAAACAAAGGCTATCTCTAGTTTGCTTAGTCCTTGGTAGTCATGTGTTAACACTCAGTGACCTAGCGAAAGCAGTATTCACTCATTCTCTGAATCCGGCGGTCAGGGGTTATATCAATTGGAGAACTAGTGAATACCGTGGATCATTGTCAAGATCAACGGTTATGTTTTAATCTCAAGTATTTTCTAGGTCCTACATGTTTGATTTGGAAAATGAGTGACTGAGTACTTATATTATTATCGTCCAAAGTCTAGCAGTTCTGACAATTTGATGAAATGAGTTTGGCAGAGGTAATGCTTTTTGTGTTCGCTTATTCTCAGAATGAGTTAGTGAAATGCTAAATGATCTGGCAATTCAATGAATCATATGGTCGCGAGTTCTCTTAAAATAAAGGTAAAGGCTAGAAGTATTTGGCGAATGGGCGAATCAAAGGATCAGCAAAGTTTTAAGTCTTTAGTCGCTTAATCGCAAATTGAAATATTCAATGTTTGAAGTATTGTGAGATTCAACAAACCCTTTGTTCATTGAGTCTCATAATCAAATGACTAAAGATCATATGTTTCAGAAAAATGGTCAACTAACCACATTCGCCAAGTTGCGTGATGCTGGCGGTCAAAGCTAGATGATTCCGTGATTCAGAGATAAGCCATTCACCAAGTCACCAGATATCTGGATAGTTAGCACTAACATCTAGTGAATGAGCCAAGCATACAGTCGCTAAGTCTTAGAATGAAGGGGATGGTTAAAGAAAGATTTAGCAATTTAGCGAATAAAGGCATCACTAGTTCTCTAGATCATCAAGCGATTAAGTGTATCATCCAGCGGATGCACAAACCCTTTGTTCGCTAGATCTCCAAGAAATTTGATAGTTAGCTAGGACATTAAGAGAATGGGAGACAACTTTATTCGCTAGTTCTCCAAATAGTAACTACAATCAAGTGCTCGAGGGTGATGCTTTAGTCACTAATTTGCCAAATAAATCAGGAGTTAAGAATTGCATTTCGAGAACCCGTGAATGCTTTGGTTGCCAGTTCTTCAAATCTGAGCTAGGGTTAACATTACATTAAGTGATCACAAGAAGCTTTTAGTCGCTGATTCGCTAAATGGGCTCAGTTGGAAAAGGTAATAAAGGAAAAGAAAAGGATCATTGCTACATGTAATAAAGTACATTGTCAAGTTGGAGAGTAAACCAATAAGCCATCTAGTCAATTGTAAAAGGAAGATTGTATGACGTAAACAGGTTTAAAGTGTAGAATCATAATCATTTACGTCTTTGCCATGTTTTTGAGTTGTTTAATTTATCTGTCAACATCCAAACATGGCTAGCTCAAAATTTGAAATCTGATGGTGTATGAAATTGAATATGGGAGAAATTAAGGAGATTTGTAGTAATTCTTGTAGATGTACACTCCTGATCCGCATCGATAAATAAGCTAACCTCATTATTTTATGTGTTCAAAATTAGTTGAAGAAAATTGTGTTTGTCTGATTGAGTTTTTGAGAACTGATCAATTGAGTTTGTAGAGGATTGAGGGTAATCTTGTAGTGAAGATGAGTCAACCTAAGAAGAGTGCAGCATCTTCCAGCAGTGAAGCCAAGTCTAAAAGTGGCAAAGAAAAGAGCAAACTGAATTATTCAGATGAATTCATGAGATTGCTGCTGAGATCTAGTCAGAACAAGAGGGCTGTTGATGATGTGTTTGAAGATTTTCTAGGTTAGTGTAGAGATCCTGTTACTCAAAATTTCTCAGATTATACTATCTTAAACTTCTTTTACGGAAATAGAAATAAGAATATTCCTATTTGTAATGGTTGGGTTTTGGGATTAGGAAAGATGGTTGTCCCAGATGTCTTCGTGGATGTAGATTTAATTATTGCTCTAGCTAGAAGCTATGACCATATATCAAAGACAATTAGAAAGGTGGACCAATCACCCTTAGTTACTCTTGACAGGGGTTCATTTATGAAGGCTTTTGGTCTGTACACTTCTTCTTCAACTAAGATAAATTTGAACCAGGAGAGGGAAAGGTATAAGAGTAATGTGGGTTTAGTAAAGGACCAGGTGGTTAAACATATGCCGAAATAGGATAAATACATAGCCCTGCTTCCTATTAGCATGAATGCCCCATATCAGTTCAAATCCCTCCAACATTATATGAGGTATACTTGTTATGCATTGTGTAGAGTTTTAGGAATTGATGGGGATGTATAATTTTTACCCACTGATCTTTTGATGATCATCTTAGATATTCAGAATTCTTTAGTGAACACTGACTATGATTACATCTAGTATGTAATTGATAGAATACATGAAGGGTTGATATCTGTGAGAGACAGTAAGGCACCTATTAAGTTCTTGCATTATTCTTTATTGATGCATTTGATCTTGTTTTTCAATATCAATAGCTTTGATTTGAACATGTTGAAACTAAGGTTCACTTTCCATGATCGGCATAATCCAGTGCAGTTATGGGTTAGGTTATGGAATTCTACTTCCAATGAAGAGGATTTTTGTGTTTTTCAGAATTTCATTGTCTTTCCAATTATCAGGATGTTAGGCATTAATGTCACAAGGATATCCCCAAGGGTCCTTAGGCTCCTAAGACTATTGCAATTTCTGGACAAATGGGAGGAAAATCATAATTGGGGTGACTTCTATCTGGGAGAAAATTCTATAATTATTAGGGTTTATGGTTGTCCCCAACCCCCACATCTGCTAGCAAAATATGTGCCTCCAAGAGTTGCTTGTCTAGAATTTGTTTGGCAGTTGATGTGGACAGATAGAGAACTTCTAGCCCCTCACCGGAAGGGTACATTCACACCTAGGCAATTCAAGATAGGTGACTTCCTGATAGGAAAGAGGGCATTTCCTCAAATCATTGCATGGTTACAACAATTCAAGATGGTTGCTGGTATTTGTAGACATTTAGATCCTGAGGACTTTATCAAAATTGATAGGATGATCTACATCCCAAACATTGGTGTGATTAAGGAGCATGAAGGTTTAGATGAGGAAGATATAATCAGAAACATTTTAGATGATGATGAGGTTAAAAGGAGATGGAACATATTCTTTGATCTGATAGATTTGTCTAAACAGCTGAAGGCAGCTCAAATTCCTTTTGATGGCTTTTTCCCTGATCTTCCTTACTTGAAGAAAATTGATAGGATGATAGAAATGTATGATACTTTGGCAAACCAAATGGAGAGCCTATTTGATAAGAATTAACCAAAGAAGAAGAAGAGGGATTTTTCATCATCTGATCAGGAAGAGTTCACTGATGAGTCACATGAAGGAGATAGTCCTCCATAAGTTGGAGGGTCACTAGTTGTTGATCTTACTCAAGCTCAACTAGAAATAGAGATTCCTTCAGAGCCACCTTTGAAGAAACAAAGGCTTGAGGAAGGTGAGCCTTCGAGGCTAGGAAAATAGAGAAAGGGGATTGACAGAGCATCTGCTCTTGTATCGGGTGATAGGGCTTACCATCACCAATTGAGAAAAGCAATAAGAGCAAGCAAGAAGGTGGCC
The DNA here is from genome assembly GCA_027943335.1 of Chamaecyparis obtusa. Lineage (NCBI taxonomy): Eukaryota > Viridiplantae > Streptophyta > Pinopsida > Cupressales > Cupressaceae > Chamaecyparis > Chamaecyparis obtusa. Next base: position 43,767 of record BSBK01001827.1, on the reverse strand, counting down.
ACTGAGGAAGAAGATAAAGAATAGTCCCTGTGGTTAGAAAAGGATATTAGAGAGGTCTATCAAGAGGAATTTTTGAGTGATGACCAATTCATTAAAGTAGATGAATTCAAGAGTTTTTTGATTTGGAACAAACAACAAGAGGTGAGGAAAACTCTGCCTGAAGGTATGGAGCCAAGTGAAGAAACATTGAGAGCTCTAGCTTCATATGACCCTGGCCTTGATCCTATAATAGTGGATGAAGCTAGAGAGTTGGTTAAATCAAGTGGAATGTTGTTAACTCCAGGATGGGATCTGACTTCTACTTTCATCATTGATCAAATAAGAAAGAAACCATAGGGTAGCCTTTCATATGAGGTTCACATTGGTGACATGATCGGAGGAAGTGATTATGACCCCAAATCTCAAGCTATTGCAATGTGGTCTATGTCCCCTAGGACCCAAAAGCCATCCCTATTAAGTATAGAGGATAAGATGGAGGGGAAAAAAAATGGACTATGTAGAATACAATTGACCTTGAATTTTCCAAGGTAGTGACTCATTGGGCCAATTTGAATGAGGCCAAGACAACTCAGTTGTCTAAGAGATATGCAAAATTGTTTGAAAGTTCAAGCATGGTGGCTAAGGATAGAGATTTGAAAATGATGAAGATCAAACAATTGGAAGATGAGTTGGCAGAGGTAAGAATCAATCTTGAAGAAGCTTCAAAGGTATTTCCTCCTCCTTCTTTGCAATTGAGGCCCCTGTATAGACAGATGTGGAAGTGCCTGAGAGACCCACTGAGGACTTGGAAAAGATAAGGACAGAGGCATCTTTGGACACTATGTCAAAAATTGTGCAATATAGGTAGGGTAAGATAAAGGACATAATGGAATCAGTCCATAAATTAGTTAGCTTATTGCATCAAACTAATGAAAAGGTGAATGAGCATTTAATCACCTTGGAGCCACTTTTCAGTACATGGTCAAGTAGGAGTATATTATTTGACAAACTTGATGATTTGCAAGAATACAGGGTAGATGTTCCTAAAGTAGTAAGTGAAGTTTTTGAGAAGATTGGCTTAATAAGTGTTGCCTCAAAGTTTTTCAAAGGAAAGTTGAACCAAATAAAGGCCAAGTTGGCCATGTTTGATAAAGATTATAGCAAATATTTGCCTCTGATTTATGATGACAATGGAAATGTGGTTAAGTTGGAAGAATGGAAGCTGTCAATGGATTAGTTGGTAATTAAACAGGATGCCTTCCTAAAGGATGATAATGCTTTAGACCTGGATAGATGTAATAATATCATTGATAGTCTTTTCAACATTGAAAATGATTGCATACGATTTATGGTTGAAGCCAAAAATATAACTGATTCTACATGGGAGTAGCAGATCAAATCACTTCAGGAGCTACAGAACTACAACTGGCCATCTGATGATGATGTGGCAGCTTGGGAGAAGTTAATAATAAAGAAGAAGAAGAAGCCAGTTGTCCAACTTATAAAGGAAGAAGAAGAATAGAATGCACTTGACACTTGATCCAGAGTTCGAGTGAGAGCATGTCCAAACAAAGGATGATTTAGGTTAGCCTATAATGGCAATCATCATTCATGAAACAAATTTAGCAACTGTTCTGAAATATCCTTAGACAAAGGTGCCACCTACAAAATTGTTGGAAATAGATATTTGTAATCTGTTGTAGCAATCAATTTTTGTCAGTTTTTAATCTTGTCTATAGTGTAAGATCTTTTCTAGCCATCCCAAGGTTGTTGCATCCTTTCAAGGATTCCAAGATGGCTGAGAATATATATAGCAAGTCTTTGTTCATTTTAGGGGGCTGGAAAATACTTTGTAAAAGAAATGTTCTGAATACAAAACCTTATTTTCTAAAAGTAAGAGGAGACTATATCAATGCATTTTGACCATTAATACAAAATATTGGAGCTCTATTACTATTTTTTTTTGTCTTTATGTATGGAGTGTTTTAGTTTTCTTATGTATTTAAAGTGCAAGGCTTTTTAATGCACTATTCACAAGGTGAATATAGGGGTTAAGCTTAAGTTTCTTTCAAGGAAAGAGTAAAATCTTAGGGGAGATCTTTGGTTATTAATAATCCATGTATGAATATGATGACAATTGTAGGAATTAAAAGGATCATATGCTAGGCATGACATTTGAGTTTCAGTGTTCTTGTTTTAATAGATATATGTGAAGGTAGTGTTTGACTCTGATGCCCAAGTGGATAAGGCACTGGTTTTGGATCCATTTACATTTATTTGCCACCCAAGATATAAACAACTGATTGATTTTACTTTATCTTCACAAATCTTAATCTGAATTATTCTATGACAAGTTCATAGATGTATATTGTAATGCTTTGTAGAAGCACTGAATGAGGTTAACCTTCCTTGAGTTCAACTATAAAAAGAAGAAGGATGAATGTCCTTAAACCATTGTTTCATGTTGCTACTTTCATGATTTCCATCATAGTTTTGTGTATCGGGATAGTTTGGGACATACTCAAAGTTTTATCATCTTACTAAGTTGATATTTGAAAGCAATGAAAAAGTAGTGAAGGAGCTAGTTCACAGTTCAAGGCTCAATCAAATAATGAATTGATATAGGTATACCCGCCTAAGTACCCATACTCAAAGTGAAGAAGGTTTTCGAACCTTAATACCTTCGTACTTGCATTTTGCTAGATTATGTCTATTGGGATTATATGAGTTTATGAGTATTTGATAATCTACAGATTTTAGGACTAACACTTGGGATCAAAGGAACTCATAAGTCTTATATGGCTTCTCCAAACCAAAATGATATAAGTAGGACCCAAAGTAAAAAAACTGATGCATAAGAGAATGAAAGAAAGATAGATTTAATGCAATTACAAGATTTGAAAGAGATATGAAATTTAACTAAGGATTTTTTTTAATGAAAAGTACATCTAACTATCAAATTTAAAGATCTAATGTAAAGTATGCAAAGTAGATCTAGATCTACGTACTAAAATTAAAAGTATGTAATCCATACAATATAGATCTAAACACCAAATCAGAATTGGAAATATTATGACCCAGGTTCACCAAAGATATACAATAAGAAAATGAGAGTAATGAATATATTGATGGATAAATGAATTTCCTTTTCATTAATTACACATTTTGGAAGGAAGATGCCCCCAATAGGCTCAAGAGGTAACTCAAGAGCTAAACAGGGACAATGATTCCTTCACTATAATATGTGATTGTTGAAATAAAAATGATAAAATATATCAATGTAAATGACTAAATAGGAAAGTCACTAACAAACTGGTAAAAATAGGCTGTAATAAATAGACAAAGAGTGGAAATTTATAGAAACAAAAACTAGAAGACAAATCTTACCTGTGACTAAAATCTAAGCTCAAAATGTAAGGGACAAGATGAAAATGACATGTTCTTGAGACGTGGTGGTAATGGAAACACATTCATGGTGTTTTTATCTAAAATTTATTATCTATCTACCCAGATCTAATCTAATAGCTTAGTAGCCTAGTCCTGCATATTGAAAGAAGGGAAGAGGTTGTCTAAAGGGGTTTTCCTTGGTCAAACCCTTGTAAAGGAATCAACCTTTAAATATGAAATGAAATTTCATTAAGGAAGTAAATAGAAATAAAAATGGTAGATTAACCTTATAATAAACCTTCATGGACGGATGTAGAAATTACTCACACCCATGAAGATTTCTTCAATGTTCTTGAAATCTAAATATTTGACCTTGGAATGTGATGTAGAATGAAGGATACCCTCACAAATACATAGATCTATGAATGTTCCTTCTAGATCTTGAATGTAGATATGCTTGATAACCAATTGTAAAGAAGGAGAGAGAAGGTGGAGGAAAGGATGGATATTCTTTCTTAATTGAGAATTCCTCTACTTGACCATCATGGAAGAGAAACTTGCATCAAATGGATAATATTTCCTTTGACTTGAATGATCTTTAAGAATTGGAGACTAGGGGATCTTGATTTTGGATGCTTGTCTTCAAATCTTGAATCCAATTGCTTTTGCTTTCTTGAAAAATTGATAGCTTGATTGCCACAAATGCTTGAATATAGATCTTGGTTGTATTCTTGCACTTGATAATGGATGTCTAAATGAGGAGAGATAAGGGGTTTTTATACTAACTTCATTATTTTAGGATCCAAATTTGATCTAAGCTCACCACAAAAGAAAATCTCCTAATAAAACCATGACATCGGTCTCTGGATAAAATATAGGTCCCAAAACCTATGGATATGTTTCTATTGGCAACATATCCCATGAGAAATGGGCTCAAATTTGAACTAGAGCTCAGAGAGAGTGAAAAGAAGTAGGGGGAGAAAAGACAAGTTGCTAGGATCAAACATAACAAACATTCAGATCTTGAAATCACCAAAATGATGTCTAGAATAAGTCTTAAAGCATCTAATTATGGGTGCTAACTTTTTAGGATGGTACAAAATCATTCTTGTAATGATGTTTATGTTAGAAAGTAAAGTCCACCAAGATAAATGAGAGGGGGGGGGGGGTAAAATTAGTTATCAGATAAAAACAACTTATAATACCATTATCAGATTTCAACCATGTAATCAATATAAACAACAACCATAGAAAGATAAACATACACAATAACACAAGATATGTTAACTAGGGAACCTCTTCATTAGAGAGTAAACCATGGTGGGGATGGTACCCTCAAAAGATGTACTAATATGAAAATTCCTTGTGAGAGGATGGACTCTATTAGGAGCCTTATGAAATACATTCAATACATATCAGTCCCTGTTAGGAGACTTTGAATCCCTGTTAAAAGATTCTAACCTGGTTAAGAGTTATGGAAGGCAAAAGGACCCACTATCCAAACAACTTCAAGGGAAAGATCAATGAACTCACTATCCAACTAATCTCTATATTATCTGAACAAAATAATATCAACAATTACTGATCTCAACAACTTATCTTCACTCCTTTTACTGTGCCAAACCACACCAACTACTTCACCAGATCTTCTCAATTCACACATCCTCTTACAAAATCAACATCAACATATATTAATCAGTTACATTACAATCAAGGAAAATAATCCTTTCTTTATACCACACTCAAATAATTACAAATGAGTCCTCCAACTAGGCTTAACCATTACAAAATATAAATCATTATACGTTACATAATATTTCATAACCACATAAAACTGTCAGCTTCCAAAGTAAATAATTATTCACACATGTGACCTTTGATTATGCTGTCTCATCCAAGTCACCTTTGAAATATCATAAACCTCTTTTCAACTTTGCATGTCCAGATTCTATCTCGATTAGGAGATATAATCCAGCTATCACAAACCGCTTCTCAGGAACATTGTCTGAATGTTGTTTCCACTAAAGTACACATAACTATCATGAATAATTAAATTTATGTATGCACTCTTAAACATAACCTCAAGACACAATATAGAATCATTACTCAAATCCACATAGCTTGATCTACAATTATCCACGTGTGCTAATACAAACATTGTTTGCTTCTCTGTTGTTTTCTAGTAAATCAATGTGTTGACATCAATCAAAAACATAGTCATGAATGCAACATACAATTACTATAGAATGACTCTGAATATTCCCCCATAGGAAAAATTAAACATTCATTCCTAACAATCTCCCCCATTGGTATTGATGGAAACATAGATGAAAAACATCCAAGTTCCATGAATACCAAACTGCAACACTACTATTTTGCATTATCTTTTCAAATCCTCTTCATCAATCAAATCACCAATTGTTTTTCATTTACTATACTTCTCCCCCATTGAAATCAATGAAAAAGAAAGCATCAATATGTCAATCCAAAGGCTCAAATATCAAAAGACACTATTCATAAAATACATTCACAAGAGTCCTTCATGACTCAGCTCAGAAACACACATACTCTCCCATAGAGGAAGTATCAACATACAGTCCAGAAAGGATAGAGCTCATATACCACTAGACTGATGAAACTCTCTGCATCACTAATAAAGAGTAGGTTGGGGCATAGCCCCAAGCATACCTCTCAAATACTCAAATGTATCCTTAGGTGATGCAAGATCATCCTAGGATTCTTGGCAATCTTGTATCAACCAAAAATATGTTTGTTTTGAAAGGAAGATTAGTAGTTTTGATCTTTGTTGGTGAAGTATGTGCTTGGTCTCTGCAGAATGCTCGGTAACTGAAGGTGTTAGTTTCTCCTAGTACTTGCCAATAACTACTTTGCTTAGTGATACTTGGCATGGTCAGTTCACTGGCGCTCGATTATTTCTCTGTTGCTCAGTGTTTGGTTACCGACAGGTTTTGGTGTTGCTTACTAGTGCTCGGTGTTCTTGCAAACTGACTTGGTTGTTTGGATGGATCATTTTGGCCAGTTGGTGCATTTAATTTGGGTCACATTCCTTGAGTTATGGATTGACCGTTGGATGTGTGGGGACCTAGATCTGGCATGTTGCATTCTCCTATGTGGATCTAGAGGTTGACATGGATAATTTAATTATTGTTAGGCTATTTGAGAGCTGAACTTATTTTGTATTTAATATTTGTATATTTGTAAAGCCAACTTGTGGTTGGGATTTGGTATTTAAGAGGATGTTTGGGTAATAGTTGAGGGGTGGAGCAGAGATCTAGAATCAGTTGGATCTAGATAGAAGGATAGAAAAGTTAGTAGCTTGTGAGCCTAGGAACAATAAGATTGATTGGTGGCCTGTGTGCACAAGTTTAGATCTTTCTTGGAGTACCTACCAGTATCTTGTTATGTTACATACCTAGACTAGTTGAGGGGTGTATTGGATCCTCTATGATCTTGTAGAACTATTCTTTCTTTGTAAGTGGTTGTAACCGGGAAGGCCTTAGAGCTTGGAACATTGCATGTAATCAGTTGTTGATGAATAAAGATACTTGTTTTATTTTAGATCTGGTGTTATTATGTGTAATTCTATTGTGTTTTGGTTTGGCTACAAGTTTGGACAGTCCTTAATTGGATCCTCCATCCTTGACTACATCAAGTGGTATCGGAGTGAGTTGATCTTGAATGTGTGGATAGACCACCGAAGGAGAGGCAATTTGCACCAGGATCTTGGATTGAAGATGCCTCCGAGGAGATCTTGTGAGATCTTAGAGGAGGAAGCTACTAGAGAATTCAATCTTGATGATTTTAGAGCTTTGCAAAAACAAGTGCAAGATCTACAAGAGGAATTGAGAAATAAGAAGACTACACTGAAAGAAGATAGTGATGATGAATCTGAGGAAGAATATCATTTTGAAGAAGCTATAGAAGAAGCTAGAGATCCTGAAGAAAATAGAATCCTAAAGGCTATGTCTAAAATTGGGAAAAGACCTAAGATTGAAGTTTCTACATTTTCTAGAAGCCTTACGCCAGAAGAGTTAATTGATTGGATTAATGAAATAGATGAGTACCTTGAGTATGAAGAAATAGAGGATCCTAATAGGGTTAGATTTGCAAAGACTAAGTTGAAGGGTCATCCAAATATTTGGTGGAAGGAAGTTTAGTTGGAAAGAAGTAGGAGAGGAAAGGAAAAGATCACTAAATGGAACTAAATGGTTGACAAGTTTAAGAAGAAATTCATTCTAATGGATTATGAGTTAGACATGTTTAAGAAGATGCAAGCCTTGAAGTAGACTAACAAATCAGTGCAGGAGTACACTAAGGAGTTTTACAGAATCCTAGTTAGGACTGGTCATTCTGAAGCTGATAAAGAGAAGGTTGCTAGGTATTTTTATGGTTTGAGACCTAGTATTAAAGAAGGGTTACTTACTATTCAAATGAAAACAATAGAAGATGCTTATCAGATGGCATTAAATATTGAAGAGAAGCTGAATAAGAAGTTTGAAGGAAGACAAAACAATAGGAACTAAGGTGGTAAGCTTGGTGAAACCATTGCCAAAAGTAATGTGGTAGAGAATCCTAAGAATACTGATGTGCCCAAGATCTGGCAGTAGTCAAGTCACTAAGAATTTTAATACTGGACAGAGAGGAAGGTGGAAAAATGATTTCACCGGTACTTGTTATCAATGTGGTGAGGTAGGTCATAGAAGTTTTCAATGTCCTAAGAAAAGGGTTGCACTAACTACTAAGAAAGGCATTAAGAATGTTGCAGAGAAGGGTGAATTTCTTATCACTAGGAGGTTGGCTACATGTGTCCAGGAACCAGTGCAAAGAAGAAATTTGTTCAAATCAGATGTAAGTGAAAGGATAAGGTATGTAATGTTATAGTTGATGGTGACAGTTCTGAAAACTTTGTTTTAGAAGAGATGGTTAGTAAGTTGAATTTGGAAAGAAAGAAACACCCTAATCCTTATTAAATTAGTTAGATACAATATGTGTCTAAGGTTAGGATTAAAGAACAATGCTTGGTTAATTTTCAGATTGGATTTTATCATGACAAAATATTGTGTGATATATTGCCTATGGATGCTTGCCATCTATTGCTCGGGAGACCTTGGCAATTTGAAAGAAATGTTTTGTTTGATGGTCGTACAAACACCTATGTGGTTAGGCATGAAGGATCTAGGCATAAGCTGTTACCTCTATAGGAGGAAGGGGCTAAGGGATGTGGATTTATCAGGCGTTTTCCTTATGAAAAACCTTAGGAGAAGAGGATTGATGAACCTATTCCTACAAAGCTTAGTTTGAAAGAGAAGGAGAATGATATATCTAAAGAGTTTGTTGAGATTAAGAGGTAGATGGTGTTTCTGATAGAAATAGTATAGTAGATAATGAAATTTGTGACATAGAGAGATATAGATGATGCCAAGTTGACTGAGGAGTCTAGAGAGGATCATGGGGTTTACCAAGGTACTAATGTGGTCGGTAGTGGAAGGAATGGTTAGAGTAGGTTGTTATCAGTTGCAAACAGAAAAGATAAGAGAAGTAGGAAGTAGGAAAACTTGCTACAAGGGACAATGGATGAAGTGAAGACAACTTGGAATGAAGGACAAGAGGAGATATGGGTTAAGATATGGCATACCTTTTTTGATTCCCTTAAGATGTTCCTGATTTCCTTGTGAGAAAATCTTCTTTACCTGAGGTGTCTGATGTAGGAGAATCCTAGGATTCTTGGAAATCCTGTATCAACCAAAAATATGTTTGTTTTGAAAGGCATATTAGTATTTTTGATCTTTGTTGGTGAAGTATGTGCTCAGTCTCTATAGAACACTCAATAAATGAAGGTGTCAGTTTCTCCTAGCACTCGGCGATAACAGCATTGCTCGGTGATGCTTGGCATGGTCAATTCACTAGTTCTTGATTATTTATCTATTTATCAGTGTTTGGTTACTGACAAGTCTCAGTGTTGCTTACTAGCACTCAGTGTTCTTGTAGACCAACTTGTTTGTTTGGATGGATCAGCTTGGCCGACTGGTGCATTTAATTTGGGTCACATTCCTCAAGTTATGGATTAATTGTTAGATGTGTGGGGACCTAGATCTAGCATGTTGCATTATCCTATGTGGATCTAGAGGCCGACATGGATAATTTAATTATTGTTAGGCTATTTGAGAGCCAACCATGTTTTTTATTTAATATTTGTATATTTGTAAAGTTGACTTGTGGCTAGGATTTGGTATTTAAGAGGATGTTTGGGTAATAGTTGAGGGGTGGAGCAGAGATCTAGAATCAGTTGGATCTAGATAGAAGGATAGAAAAGTTAGTAGCTTATGAGCTTAGGAACAAAAAGATTGCTTGGTGGCCCATGTGCACAAGTTTAGATCTTTCTTGGAGTACCTACCAACGTCCTGTTATGTTATAGAACTGGACTAGCTGAGGGGTGTATTTGATCCTACGTGATCTTGTAGAATTGTTCTTGCTTTGTAATTTGCCATAATTGGGAAGGCCTTACAGCCTGAAACATTGCATGCAATCAGTTGTTGATGAATAAAGATACTTGTTTTATTTCAGATCTGGTGTCTACAAGTTTGGGCAGTCCTTAATTGGATCCTCCATCCTTGAATGCATCATTAGGTAAAGGCTTTGTAAATATATCTACAATCTTCTCTTTTGTACTGATATACTCAAGCCTGACTTCTTCCAATTCTCCATCTAGAAATGCTGATTTCACATCCATCTGATACACTTTGAATTTCTTATAAGTTGCATAAGCCAAGAACATTCTTACCACTTCAATTATTGCAACAGGTGAAAAATTTTCTTCATAATCAATTCCTTCTTTCTATGAGTATCCCTTACATACCAATCTTTCTTTGTTCCTTACAACTTCACCTTGTTCATTCATCTTTTTTCTGAATGCCCATTTAGTTCCTATAACATTTTTATCTTTAGGTCTAGGGACCAACTCCCAAGTCTTGTTCTTCTCAATCTAATCTAGTTCTTCTTTCATTACTTGAATCCAATTATCATCTTTGTAGGCTTCCTTAGTAGTTTTAGGTTCAATTTGAGAAATTAAACATAGTTCTTCTTGTACCTTATTTCTTGTTAGAACTCCTTTTTCTATGCTCCCAATAATCTAATTAGCAAGTTTCTTGCTAGATTCTTGTTAGGTGTCATTGTCTCAGTTCTTGCTTCAACTCTGTGTTTTCATCTCAGTTGTTCTCTTATTTCCTCAATGTAGTTCTCATTATGCAATTCACTATCAATTTCATAAAACAATTCAACATTTTCTTGATCAATTCTAGGATGAACTTCATCTGATTCATAATCAAGTATTCTTTCCTAAATTTTGAACTTTTCATCAACTTAAATAACATTTGGGCTCTCAACAATAGTCATAGTTCTTTTATTGAAACATTTATAAGCTTTTATTTTCAATGAATAACCAAGAAATACACCTTCATCACTTCTAGGATCAAACTTATAGGATGTCATCATCTCTCTTAATATAAAATTTTATTCCAAACATTCTAAAATACTTAATTGATGGTGCATGTCCAAACCATAATTCATAGGGTGTCTTGTTTGTGTCTTCTCTGATTTGTACTCTGTTCATTGTATATACTGATGTTTTCACTGCTTCTCTCTATAATTTCTTTTCCAAATCATTCTCAAATAACATAGCTCTTGCTACCTCAGTTACTGATATGTTCCTCCTTTCTGCAATACCATTTTCTTCAGGTGTTCTAGGAGCTAAAATTTGTCTCTTAATACCATTCACTTCACAAAAAGTATTAAATTCCTTAGAAGTAAATTCTACACCACTATTAGAGCTTAAACATTTGATCTTCATTCCAGATTCATTCTCAACTTTGTTCTTAATCAGTCTAAACTTTTCAAATGCTTTAGATTTTTCTTTAAGAAATGCTACCCACATCATTCTACTAAAGTCATCAACAAAAAGCATAAAATACCTTTCACCATAGAATCCACTAGTCCTTGTGGGACTGCTCAAGTCTGTATGAATAATTTCTAATTTTGCTGCTGTGGTGAACTTCTTACTACGAAAAGAACTTCTTTTTTGCTTAGCCATAACACATTCTTTGGATGTCATGTTAGTAGGTTTTATAATCTTAGGTAAATATCTCACTGCAAGTGTAGTACTTTCTTTTACAATGTTATCAAAATATATGTGACAAAACCTTTTGTTCCATAACCAACTATCATCAATCTTAGTAATCAAACATGTCATTTCGGCAAGATTCAACTAAAATATATTACCTCTGGTTCTTGATCCAATTCCAATCCTACTACCATTCCTATCTTTGATTACACAAGTCTTCTTAGTAAACCAAACTTGATATCCCTTATCAACTGTATCATCTTCAAATGGAAGCACTTCAATGATAAGAGAATTTAGCCCTCTGAGTAAGTGGTTTGGGGTCATGTTAAGCACCTTGATTGGGTCTTTGCATGTATTTGGCTTTCTCCCTGCTTTCCACTTCTTCCTTGCACTTGATTTCTTCATTCTAGGTGAAATTAGGGTTAGGATCCCAAGGATTCTCCTTAATTTCCCTCTTCCATGGCTCTATTTTCTAGGTAGGATTAAGAAATAGGTCCTCCTAGTCTTCATCATAGTAATCATAGGATTTTATGTCTATCCCTAGCATTCTGTCCTGTTTTGATATCATTTCTAGGTTTTTGGGCATCCTCGGGACCTCCTGACTTGGTTCTGAGTGAAACTGGGACCAAGGTCAAATTCAAGGTCGAACCTGACTAGGTCAGGGTTGAGCTCAAACCTGACTAGGTTAGGATTGGGCTTGAACCTAACCAGGTCAGGTCCAACCTCAATTTTCCCCCCTTCCTACAAGTTTTCAATTTCCTTGATTTTTGGGCATCAGGCTTTCGGGATGTTTGTTTTCCCGCCTCTGGGTTGGCCATTTCAAGTTTCAGGATGGTAAATATTTCAATTACATTTAATCTAGGTATATTTTCTAAAGGTTAGGACCTAATTGGGATTTAATTCTCCAAGGTGGCCCCTCTAGAGGATTGTGCCCTAGTTCACTATAAAAGGATGTCTTCCTCTCTCAATTTCTCATCCATTATTCACATCTTCTTTTTCCATCAAGAAATCAAGTTTTGTGAGAGCATTCAAGCATTCAAGCAAGTCTTCAAGCATTTAAGTGTTCAAGCATCCATCCCTCAAGGAGATCCATTGTTAGCCGTTGAAGGATTCAATCTCTTTGGAGCCCCCTTGAAGATCCATCCTTCTCCATTCATTCAAGCCTTCTCATATGCAAAGATCAAGTCAAGATTGGTGTTGAATATCAAATGCCATTGATTGGAGACATCTTACCATTGAAGCATTCCTACTTGTGGATTTGAGGATTCAAATACTCTACAAGGACTTCAACATAAGCGAGGTGATTTGTTTCAATTACTTTGTTTATGCATAATATATTTCAATTCAATTTCAAGGTTAATTCCTAAATTGGGGTTTGACCAAGGCAAATCCCCCATATAACAAAACCCTCATTTTCTTGCAGATATAGGTGCAGAATTTTAGATCTGAGAGCGAATTTGGATACCCTTTTCGGAAAACTTCTGAGATCTATGAATAGAGACAAAATTGACCTTCAAATAAAGAATGTAGTATTTGACCTTTTATGAGGGTCAAATCCAACCTGAGCTCATCTTGGAGAAAGATTTCAGGGTTTTCTTTGTTTTGGCATTTCCAGTCCGAAACAGGTTGCAGAATCTTCCAAAAGTACACACAGACATCAGAATTTGACATTTTCCACATCTTCCCTAATTTAAGGTTAGTACTTGCATTTCAATTATTCCATATTCCAAGCACAATTTCCTTAATAGGGAAATATTGGATTTACTCTCTCTCTCTCTCTCTCTCTCTCTCTCTTCCATATTCTTTATTAATTGATTCAATTATGCATTAACCTCTTGATTGATCAAATTGGATCTCTTCTTTGGGAATTTGGGTTTGAGAATAGATCTCATATTTCCCCCTTTACATTTGAATAGAGTTGAATCCATTTTAACCCTATTCATTTTGGTGAGCTCGACATACTTACTCTCTTTTCTTTTATGGAATTGGATGCCTTATTGTGTTTTCCTTTTATCTTGTTAGTATTGGGTTTTTCCTTTGTGTTAGATCTTGCATGCTAATTAGATTTCATATTCATGCTTTATGTGTTCTTAGTTTAGTTCATTTGAATTACATTGGTTTATGAGCTTTACTACCACTAGTCGTACTTCTAATATTCCAGTTAGACAAAGTCATAGACTCATGGGTACCTTTGATGCTAAATCTTCTTCTCCTTTCCTTAGGATCCTAGATGATAACTTGATTCTTCATGATTCCAATCCTACAATGGAGAAAAAATCTTCTCACTCATCTCATGATGAGGATGACGCTTTAAGAGTTCCTCCTGAGCAAGTCCAAAAATTTTCCACTGAACTTGATAAAATGGGTAATTGGCTTCTTCAAGAAAACCATAATCAAGATTCTATTCAAACTATAGAGGCTCTTAAGAAATTTCTCCATGATAGTGATCAAGGTGTTAATCTCTTGCATGGTATTACTCACCTTGTGCATTCAAATGTCAAACCTTTAGCTCAAGAAGCTCAAGATTTAGGGTTGATTCCTCCTATCACTAGTGTTGAACCTCCTTCTAATCCTTTACCTAGTGTTCCTATCTATACTCCTTCTTTGGTGACTATGATGGTTCCCTTTGTTCCTATGAGTGTTCCTCCTATGTCCCTTCCTACATCACAACCTTCATATCATAATGTTCCTTTCACTTATTCCAATCCGCTTCCAACTATAGTTCCTAGTGCTCCTCCAGTTGTGTCTTCTATTCCTATAGCTTCTTACACTTTACCTAGTGTGTCTAATGTTGCTACTCCTCCTATTTCCTCTAATGATTCAACTATCATCAGTTTGGCTCAAACTGTATCATCCTTGCAACAACAGCTTTCTTCCTTAGCTCAAAACAATTTTAGTATTCCTACATGTGACATGGGAATTCCCTTGTCCAGGGATATCATTCGTACTCCTGTTCCTTAGCAAGGTGAGATGCCTCATCTTGAGAATTATAATGGAAAAGGATATCCTGTTAATCATCTTAAAACATTCCAAATCCTTTGTACTGATTATGCTCATGACCATAGGATTTTAGCCAATTTTTTTGCTAGAAACTTTCATGACAAGGCCTTAGAATGGTATTGTTCCTTGCCTCCTTATTCAATTGATTCCTTTCCACAACTTGCTAATGCCTTTATTCAACAATTTCAAAATAATATTAGACCACAAGTATCTTTCACTAATTTAATGCATTGTAAACAAATTGCTAAAGAAAAATTGACTGAATTTATTGGTAGATTTAAGCATTTGCATGCTCAGATTTCCTATCCTGTTCCTGATATTGATATTCAACGTATGTTTATTTCAAATTTGCAAAATGATATTAGAGATAAGATTTTGCTTACTAAATTTACCTCTTTTCAACAACTTTGTGTAGTGCTTCATCATTATCAATTACAAGTGAGTCAATTTGAGAGCAACACTCCAATGGCTCCTATTCCAGTTGATAAGAGTGATGCTGCTCCTAATCCAAACAAGTTTAAAAAATTTAACAACTATGTCAAGATAAATAAACAAGTGAATGCAGTTGCTGATCAAATTGCTATTGCATCTCATAATGCCACTTCTACATCCACTGCTTTTCGATTAAATTGTACGTTTACTCCTCTTTCTGAATCTTTACATGCTACTATGAATAGGTTGTTAGCTGCTAATATGATTACTTTACCTCCTATTCAACCTCTTTTACCTACTACGATTGCATCTAAATCTTTTGATCAAAATGATTTTTGTCAATATCATCATTAGAATGGTCATGATACTGAGAAATTTTATTCTTTAAAACATAAGGTTCAAGATCTAATTGATTCTAAGGCTTTATCTATTGATCATTTGGATAGTAGTGGGAATAAATCTGTCTCTCCTAATCAAAACCTTCAAATCTATACAAACCCTTTACCTACACATGATACTAATACTATTGTTCAACCATATGCTATGGAAATTGTGTATGATTCAAAGATGGATGATCTTAATCATGTTGTTAATCAAGTGAAGCATGTTGATCAATCTGTATCTCCACCTCAACCTCCATTTTAAACTCAACCTTAGATTCAACCTTAAGTTCAATCTCAACCTCGACCAAAACCTAAACCTCAAATGAAAACTCAGCCTAAACCTCGACAAAAATTTAAGAATAAAAGACCTCGGGAGCTTTTGATTACCTTTCATGACTCTGAGACTATTAAAGCTCCTGATGGTCCCCTTTACATTGCTGCTAGGATTACTTAGAGACCTACTCATGGTTGTCTTGTTGATCCTACATCCTTAGTTAATGTTATTACTGAAGAAAATATTTTTATAAAAATCTTACAACATGACTTTTATGATACATCAGATGTGTGGATTCAAAATTGCAATGGTTTTATTTATCCATCATTTGGTTCTATTACTTTACCGATTGAACTTTGTGGAAAAATTGTGAACACTACCTTTGTTATGATTCCTACTTCTGATCAATTTCAAGTTAAGCTCAGTTTTCCTTGGTTGACTGCCATGAAGGCTATTGCTTCACCTATCCATAAGTGTGTTAAGTTCATTCATGATGATGAAGTGAAGATGGTTAATCATAGTCTGTATCAACCTTCCAAGCCTAGAGATTGTGTTTCTCTTGATTTCTTTTGGCCTTCATTACCTAATTCATGTCCTCCTCGACCTGAGAATCTTTTTCGATCATATCAAACTTATAAACATTGTAAGATTCTTGAATTAAGTTTACCTCCTATGGATCTTAATCGTGGTCTTTTACCTACACCTTCTATCCCTCCTTTAACTATGGCTTCTAGTTCTATTAATCAAGTTCCTTCTACTGAACCTATCAAAGATCCTGTGATTGTTTCTCCTATGGATAATAATCCTATTGATCTTCCTAAAGAACCTGTGAAGGATACTAAGATTGTTCCTCCTAGTTCTCAACCTATTTAAATAAATCAAAATGAAATTGATCTGCTAATGAACGTCATAAAAAGTGTCATGCTCATGCTAAAGCTCAAAGATCTTTACCTTCCTCAGATAAACCTATGCATAATGTGTTAGAAGAGATTGTTACTAATAATGATGTTCACATGCATGATTATGATGATTCTATTCGTATCTTAGATCCTATTTTGATTAATTTGGATGAAGAAGATACTCTTGATGATATTGATGATGTTAATGATGAATATGAAACTATTGACATTGACACTGATTTACCTAATATGCTTTCATCACAATTAACTATTACACCTAGTGTCGAACATTGTGGTTCTCAAGAGGATCCTTGTTTGGAACTGGCTATAATTCCTACTGTGTTGGATATAGTCCCTCTTGCAAGTTACTCATCTTCCCTAAATGATATACAATGAGATGGGGAGAGTAGGCGGCACGCTTGATCAGCTTGTCCTTCATGGTAGCTTTGTTGTGTGTTTGTCTTCTATACTATGTTTCTCCCGTAATGTGTTTGATAAATGTTGTTAGATTCTTCTATATGATCCTTGTTACTCAGTTGGTGCAAGGTGATGAAGGAATTGAAACTATTGTTCAAATTCTTCTATATATATCTCTATTCTTCTATGTGTTGTTTAATGTCATGTTGTAAATGTGCTATTGTTTGTAAATGTTTCCTTGTATAATCTTCTTGGATTCGAGATATGGTAGCACTAATTATTTTTGGTCTCCATGTCATGGTTTGAAAAGATTCTCCTTCGTATATCTTATGTGATCTTTCCTCCTTTGTGATTGTAGTTCTAATTTCTTTGGGGAATGATGTCAATTCATTTTCAATAATATCATATATATATATATATATATATATATTATCTTATGATCATACTAACCCCATAGTAGGTAGATCCATTCTGTGTTCTCTGTATGTTTTTGTGATATTTCCCTTGATTTGTCTTTGTCTGGGGGCATCTCGATGTGGAAACATAATCAGTGGAGTTGTTTATGTTTCCATTAAAGCCATTGCTCTTGTTATAGTGTCAGCAATGACTTTAATGTGGGGGCATATGCTCTGCTCACCTGTTGCACACACACACTTTTCGATACACATTATTTTTCAAGATACTTTTTCCCTTTTTGGATTGGTAACTGATCCTTAAAGCATGAATTTATATTTTAGGATCTCTTGATCCCTCCAGTTTCAAATAACATATATTTTGATCCCTTAAGGTCAAAGGTGTCCTTAAGAATAGATCTCTTTTGTTTTTAGTTTTATTCTTATGGAATAAAATATTCCTAAGGATGAATCCTTGATGGGTTGACTAGTGAGTAGCCACATTCACTAGGCGGTTCAATTCCATCTTTCTAGTTGCACCATTTTCCTATGTGGTTCACAATGGGACACAAGTTCTCATTGGATGAGGTAATCACACCTTCTTTCTCTCTCTAGAGATGTTCCTCTTATTATGATCTAGGAGTTGACGAAGACTTGAGTCCTTGTGGGCTTAAGGTTTCTATTTGTCCCTTGGATTACGATAAGATTATCTTTTTATTTTGATCTCCTTTACCAAGAGTTTGCATCAAGTCCATACTCTTGCTAAAGTGGGGGCTTAATGTATCATCTTAAAATGGAAGCACTTCTATTATAAGAATGTTTAGCCCTTTGAGTAAGTGGTTTGGGGTCATGTTAAGTGCCTTGATTGGGTCTTTGCATGTATTTGGCTTTCTCCCTACTTTCCACTTCTTCCTTGCACTTGATTTCTTCATTCTAGGTGAAATTAGGGTTAGGATCCTGAGGGTTCTCCTTAATTTCCCTCTTTCATGGCTCTATTTTCTAGGTAGGATTAAGAAATAGGTCCTCCTACTCTTCATCATAGTAATAATAGGATTTTATGTCTATCCTTGGCATTTTGTCCTATTCTGATATCATTTCTAGGTTTCTGGGCATCCCCGTGACCTCCTGACTTGGTTCTGAGTGAAACTGGGACCAGGGTTAGATTCGAGGTCAAACCTGACTAGGTCAGGGTCGAGCTCGAACCTGACCAGGTCAGGTCCAACCTCAAATTTTCCCCCTTCCTACAAGTTTTCAATTTCCTTGATTTTCGGGCATCGGGCTTTCGAGATGTTTGTTTTCCCGCCTCCAGGTCAGCCATTTTGGGTTTTGGGATGGTAAATCCTTCAATTACATTTAATCTAGGTATATTTTCTAAAGATTAGGACCTAATTGGGATTTAATTCTCCAAGGTGGCCCCTCTAGAGGATTGTGCCCTAGTTCACTATAAAAGGAGGCCTTCCTTTCTCATTTTCTCATCCATTATTCACATCTTCTTTTGCAATCAAGCAATAAAGTTTTGTGAGAGCATTCAAGCATTCAAGCAAGTCTTCAAGAATTTAAGTGTTCAAGCATCCATCCCTCAAGGAGATCCATTGTTAGCCATTGAAGGATTCAATCTCTTTGGAGCCCCCTTGAAGATCCATCCTTCTCCATTCATTCAAGCCTTCTCATATGCAAAGATCAAATCAAGATTGGTGTTGAATATCAAATGCCATTGATTGGAGACATCTTACCATTGAAGCATTCCTACTTGTGGATTTGAGGATTCGAATCCTCTACAAGGACTTCAACATAAGTGAGGTGATTTGTTTTAATTACTTTGTTTATGCACAATATATTTCAATTCAATTTCAAGGTTAATTCCTAAATTGGGGTTTGACCAAGGCAAACCCCCCATACAATAAAACCCCCATTTTCTTCTAGATACAGGTGTGGAATTTAGGATCTAAGAGTGAATTTGGATACCCTTTTTGGCAAACTTCTGAGATCTGCGAACAAAGACAATATCGACCTTCAAATAAAGAATGTAGTATTTGACCTTTTATGAGGGTCAAATCCAACCTGAGCTCATCTTGGAGAAAGATTTCAGGGTTTTCTTTGTTTCGGCATTTCCAGTCCAAAACAGGTTGCATAATCTTCCAAAAGTACACATAGACATCAGAATTTGACATTTTCCACATCTTCCCTAATTTAAGGTTAGTACTTGCATTTCAATTATTCCATATTCCAAGCACAATTTCCTTAATAGGGAAATATTGGATTTACTCTCTCTCTCTCTCTCTCTCTCTCTCTTCCATATTCTTTATTAATTGATTCATTTCTGCATTAACCTCTTGATTGATCAAATTGGATCTCTTCTTTGAGAATTTGGGTTTGAGAATAGATCTCCTATTTCCCCCTTTACATTTGAATAGAGTTGAATCCATTTTAACCCTATTCATCAACTAACTGTCCAACACTTAGAAGATTATGTTTCAATCCATCCAAAAAATAAACATCATAAGTGTTAGTCTTTCCATCAAGAGTAATAGATCCTATTCCCTTTATCATGCAAGGTGCATTGTTTCCAACTCTAACAATTCCTCCATCATAGTTGTTAAAATTTATAAATTTCTTCATATCTCCAATCATATGATGTGAACAACCACTGTCTATAATCCAATTAGTTTTCTTTTCTACTTGAGAAACTAAAGCTTTTTCTTCTCTAACTTTAGTTTCAGAGTTTTCTTCTTTTATTGCTACAAATCCTATGTCATCACTTTCATTATCACTTTCACTTAATATTTTCTCAATACTAGCCTCAAATTATTCATCATTAGCATAGTAAGATTCTTTAGACCTTCTAGGTTTAAAGTTCTTATATTTCTTCACTCTCTTAGGGAATTTAGATGCGAAATGACCATATTCTTGACATGTCCAACATTTAAAGATTTTATTACCTTAAGGTTCTTTTTTCACAAGCAAGGAAATTCCTTCCTCAATCTTCCTGTCTTCTTTGGTCTTAGATCTGCTGCAACTAGCATAATCTCCACTAACACTTGTACTTCTTGACAAAGTAGGATGAACACTAAGTGCGCTAAATGTTGTCTCAATTCTAGGTAGATCTCCTGACTGTCTCAAGCCTATCTCTGCTACTTCTAATCTTCCAAGAAGAGTTTCTCTGGTAAATTTTTTAGTACAAGGTATAACTTGTTCAATCATCTATGCTATTTGCTTAAACACATGGGTAAGTGATGCAGGGGCATTCTAGGGTGCTCAGTGAATCTGCATGAAGGTGTGTTGTTTTGGTTCTGTGGTACTCAATTGCAGCTTTAACCAAAGGTCTTGGTTATTGAAGGAAGCTCAGTTATCAAAGGAACTCGGTGAAGCTTCTGTGCTAGGTGGAACTTATGCTCAGTGATGCCCATGTTGCTTGGCTTGGTCAGTTGTTTCACTGATGCTTGGTTGTTTCTCTGGTGCTCGGTAGTTTTGGTTTATCGATTGGAGTTCTTGGTGATTTGGTTGGCCGACTTGGTGCATTTATTGTTGGTATCTTTTGTTGAATTCTCCTATGTAGATCTAGAGGTCAACATCGAGAATTAAATGTTTGTAAGGCTATTTGAGAGCCAACTATTATGGCATTTAATATTTGTTTATAATAGGATCTGACTTGGCTTAGGAGTTCATTATTTCATCCAGTCGACTTGTGGCTAAAGATTAGTATTTAAGGAGTGTTTGGGTAGTTGTTTAGGCACTGAATGTAGAAGGAAGATAGAGTTTAGATCTGGATCCTGTAAGATCTTGAAGATCAGATTGTTATCTGATAGTTGTAATAGTAGAGCTAGTGGTTTGTTGGCTTAGAGACAAGGAGATTGCTTGGAGGCTTGCAAGCTCAAGTTTGGATCTGCCTTAGGGTTTCCATCAGTTGCTAATTTGTTTCAGAGCTGGACTAACTAGGAGATTGTAGAATTGTTTCTTGATTGTAATTGGCCATAACTCGGAATGCCTTATAGCTGGACATGTTAATGAAAATTTGATTTGAAGAAAATATTGTTGTGTTATTTCACTGTGTTGATAGTTGGCTGCAAGGTTGGACTATCCTTCATTAGATCCACCATCCTTGACTACGTCAGGTGGTATCAAAGTTTGAAGATCTTGAGTGTGTAATCCAATTGAGGCTGTTTACACTAGGACCTTATTGGTGACTTATTGTTTTGGGTTTTTGACAATCTTGAAGGATGCCTCTAAGAAGATTGGACCCTAGAGCGATTGCAGATCTCTTTGATGCTATGGAATCGAAGATTACAGAGAAGGTGAAATCTGATTTTAGACTGGAGATGGAGCTGATGAAGAATGACATGATCACTGAGGTCATGAGGGCTATGATTGGTGTACATCGGAATGTTGGTACTAAGGATGGTTATGAGGAAGCTATTGAAGACTTTGAAGTTGCTAGATCTAGTGGTGATGATTGGAGAGACAGATTTGGTGAAGATAGAACTAGTCGGCTGCATAGATCTGGAGCTCAGTTAAGTACTAGTTACCAAATGGAAGTTTATAATTTCTTTGGTACTTTGAAACCTAAGAATCTGATTGATTAGATTGGTGAATTAGAAGACTTATTTAAGCTTGAAGAAATTGAAGATCCTCTTAGAGTAAGATTGGCACAGACTAAGTTGAAAGGACATGCTACTCTTTGGTGGAATGAATTACAAAGAGATAGAGAAGATGAAGGTGAAATGAAGATCAATTGATGGAGGTTGATGGTGACTAAATTGAAAGCTAATTTCATACATGCTGACTATGAGATTGACTTGTTTAAGAAGTTGTAGAATTTGAAGTAGAAAGATTTGAATGTTGAGAACTATACCAAGGAGTTCAATAAGTTGACAATTCATTTTGGACACAAAGAACTTGGTAAAGAAAAGGTAGCTCGGTATGTGAATGGTTTGAGATTCAATATTCAGGATGAGCTTGGTATACTGAAGATTGATTCGGTTGAAGATGCTTATCAGTATGCTTTGAAGGCAGAAGATAAGTTGAATAGGAGACAACATAGTAATCCCTGAGAGAAGGAGAAAATTGGTCACTCGATGAAGGATAAACCGATTACAGAAGATGAATAGAAACCTGTGGAATTGAAAAAGAAGACAGGTAGAGTTATCTTTAAGGGTACTTGTTATAATTGTGGTGAAGAAGGACACCATTCTTTTGAGTGTAGATAGAAGAAGCTTGGTGACCGATGGACTGCTATGGTAAATGAGAACATTCAGAATGAACCTGAATCTGAGAACTTGCTGGTTCAAAGAACATTTCTCGGTACAAAGGAGGAACCTTGTTAGAGGAGTAATTTATTCAGAACTCGGTGCAAGTCTGGAGGTAAACTCTGTGATGTAATTGTTGATATTGGTAGTACTGATAACCTTGTTTCTGAGGACATGGCTCAGAAACTTGGTTTGAAGAGAATGAAACATCCTCATCCTTATAGGATTGGCTAGTTACAAGATGTTCATGCCATAGAAGTTAGTGAACAATGCTTTGTTGATGTTCAGATTAGCTAGTATAAGGATCTTTTGTTGTGTGATATTGTGGAGATGAATAGTTGTGATATATTTCTCGGTAGACCTTAGCAATATGATTGCAAAGCTATGTATGATTGTGTGAAGAATGTTTTTATTGTTGAAAAGGATGACAGTAAGTTTTCCCTGATGCCTTTGCTGGATACAACACTCAGTAGGAGAAGCCTGAGTATTGGTAGCCGAGTTAAGTTGTCAGATCTTGAGAGTATGGATGATCAGTGTGGAGAACAAACCTGTGTGTTATCAAGGAAAGACTTGAAAAGATAGAGGAAACATAAGTGGAAGAGTATGCAAGCTGAAAAGTTTGAGGACTTGTATGTGACGAACCAGTTTGGGGTTTATGTGCTGAATCTCAGAAGATGTTCTTCCAGCCTATGAGAACATCTTTTAAAACCTAGGGTGTCTAATGCAGGGGCATTCTAGGGTGCTCGGTGAATTTGCATGAAGGTGTGTTGTTTTGGCTCTATGGTACTTGGTTGCAGCTTTAATCGATGGTCTCAGTTATTGAAGGAAGCTTGGTCGCTAAAGGAACTCGGTGAAGCTTCTGTGCTAGGTAGAACTTATGCTCGGTGATGCCTGTGTTTCTCAGTGTTTCTTGGCTTGGTCAGTTGTTTAACTGATGCTTGGTTGTTTCTCCGGCCCTCGGTAGTTCTAGTTTACCGATTGGAGTTCTTGGTGATTTGGTTGGCCGACTTGGTGCATTTATTGTCGGCAGCTTTTGTTGAATTCTCCTATGTAGATCTAGAGGTTGACACAAAGAATTAAATGTTTGTAAGGCTATTTGAGAGCCGACTATTGTGGAATTTAATATTTATTTATAATAGGAGCTGACTTGGCTTAGGAGTTAATTATTTCATCTAGCCAACTTGTGGCTAAAGATTAGTATTTAAGGAGTGTTTGGGTAGTTGTTTAGGAAATAGATGTAGAAGGTAGATAGAGTTTAGATCTAGATCCTATGAGATCTTGAAGATTAGATTGTTATCTGATAGTTGTAATAGCAGAGCTAGTGGTTTGTTGGCTTGGAGATAAGGAGATTGCTTGGAGGCTTGCGAGATGAAGTTTGGATCTACCTTAGGGTTTCCATCAATTACTAATTTGTTTCAGAGCTAGAATAGCTAGGAGATTGTAGAACTATTTATTGATTGTAATTGGCCATAACCTGGAAGGCCTTACAACCGGGCATGTTAATGAAAATTTGAGTTGAAGCAAATCTTGTTGTGTTATTTCAATGTATTGATAGTTGGATGCAAGGTTGGTTTGTCCTTCATTGGATCCACTATCCTTGACTGCGTTAGTAAGTGTCTTTAAGATCTTCCATATGACTTCATCTTCTATTTTGTTTCCTTCACAAGCTTTGATACCTACAACAATCTCTGATATCCTACCAATATAACTTCTAACAGATTCATCTTCCATAATCTTTGCATCTTGAAATAAACATATCTAATTCTATAGTCTGATTCTCTTTGTGTTCACATAACCTTCAAAAGTAGATTGTAGAGCTAACCAAATTTCATAAGATGTCCTTAGAGTTTTTACCTGACTATATTCATTCTCTGGAAGAGCTGAAAAAAGTGCTTCTTTGGCAAGTACAAGGACCTGATGCTCTAATACCAATTGTCAGAAAGTAAAGTCCACCAAGATAACTAAGAGGGGGGGGGGTACTAGTGAATCTGTTATCAGATAAAAACAACTTATAATACCATTATTAGATTTCAACCATGTAACCAATATGAACAACAACCATAGAAAGATAAACACACACAATAACACAATATATGTTAACTAGGGAACCTCTTGATGAGAGAGTAAACTCCGGTGGGGATGGTACCCAAAAAAGATGTACTTTAATATGAAAATTCCTTGTGAGAGGATGGACTCTGTTAGGAGCCTTATGAAATACATTTAGTATATATCAATCCCTGTTAGGAGACTTTGAATCCCTGTTAAAGTATTCTAACCCGGTTAAGAGTTATGGAAGGCAAAAGGATCCACTGTCCAAACAACTTCAAGGGAAAGATCACTGAACTCACTGTCCAACTGATATCTGTATTATCTGAATAGAATAATACCAACAATTACTGATCTCAACAACTTATCTTCACTCCTTTTATTGTGCCAAACCACACCAACTGCTTCACCAGATCTCAATACCAGATCTTCTCAATTCACATATCCTCTTACAACATCAACATCGACATATATTACTCAATTACACTACAATCAAGGAAAACAATCATTCCTTTATACCACACTCAAATAATAAAAAATGAGTTGGCCAACTAGTCTTAACCATTACAAAATATAAATCATTACACGTTGCATAATATTTCATAACCACATAAAACCATCGGCTTCCAAACTAAAAAATTCTTCACACGTACGACCTCTGACTATGCTATCTCATCTAAGTCACCTCCAAAATATCATAAACCACTGTTTAACTTCGCATGCCCAGATTCTATCTCAATTAGGAGATATAATCCAGCTATCACAAACCGCTTCTCAGGAACACTGTTTGAATACTATTTCCACTAAATTACACATAACTATCATGAATAATTGAATTTCCGTATGCACTCTTAAACATAACCTCAGGCCATAATATAGAATCAGTCCTCAACTCTGCATAGCTTGATCTGTAATTCTTGACATTGTGCTAATACAAACATGGTCTGCTTCTCTGCTATTTTCAAGTAAATCAATGTGTTGACATTAATGACAAACATAGTCATGAATGCAACATACAACTACTACAGAATGACTCCGAATACCCCCCATAGGACATATTCAACATTCATTCCTAATAGTTTGAACTTCTAGGAAGGGTCGTACCTTCAACCACCAACCTGATAACAACAATAATAGATTCCATGGAGACTATGAAGGAGACCCCTATAATGGTGATTGTTCCCTTACTCTAGGATTTAGTGAAATTTCTCAACAATTCTAGGTTGAAACCCATCATACCATCCACATAATTAACTACATTGACCACTTGAAGAATAGACTAAAGGATAAAGTTATTCTTGAATTATTAGGTTGAGTCTGGATGATCTCTCCTCCCATGACAACCTATTAATTAGAAAGAAATCCCACAAAAATAGAGAAAGGAAAACCAAAGAGAAAATAATTTATAAATTAGAGGTTGAGGAGAACAAAGAAAATAATTCCCACAAGAAAATTTTCCTTCACGTAATAATTACCTTTGCCTTCATGATGAATCATCATGAAAAAAAATGGGGGGGGGTGCTGGTTGGACATCCATCAACATATGCGAGTTGATCCTGAGATATTGTAGCACACGCCTCATCTTACATGTCTTGAATAGTACACCAAGTATGGAAAAAAAAGTATATCAACCAATAGCCACCAGCCTATTTGTTGAGTTGTTGCCCTCACATAGAGTGTGTTAAATTTTGATGTTGTCCACCATGGTCAAAGTATCTCTAGTTTTGGAGATGACATCACTAACTGCCTACCCTAGGTTTGCTAGCCCCTTCAACATCATGATGATGTTAAGAGCATCCCCTTCAATGATTAGGTTGTGGTATCCAAGTTGAGTAACCAACATGATACCATGTGATGGGTCATTGTTACCTTTGCCATGTTCGCAGTCTGGATGTGGTAAAAGTGGAATTCTTTCTTCATATATTTGTCCAAAGTAAGAAATAAAAAAGAAAGAAGAATCTAATCACATTTAATGTATGTTTTCTTACACTACATGAATAAAAAAGAATCTATTGAGAAAAAACATAAATTTCAAACAAATTAAATGTACTTAAAACATGTTTTTCATATATTTGACTAAAGTAAGAAAATAAAAAAGGAGTGATATCATATTTTCCTTTTTGATTGCACCAAAAAAAATTCCCCCAAAAAATCTACATATAATCCTTCTTATTACTACTTGCCAATAGGCTAAGCAAAAACTTTTGCATCATTTTATGGATTTGCTCTCTTAACTAGTGATTAAAAAATTCTATTTCTATTGCTGGATTTTTTTTTGTGGAAGTACTACCAATCTTACAATTTTCGATGCAATATTATATGAACAAATTGTGAGAATACTTTACCATGCTACTTTACAATATCTATTTTTTAATATTTTAATTTCAGATAAATATATAATCTAATAATACATTATAATATAAATGCATATTTTTAGATATAGATTGTTTATTAATTATATGTATATTAAACTAAATAATAAAATTTATTATATTTAGTATAATTAGATGTGATATATTTAGATTATAGTTGTAATTTAAGTTTTATAGATAACTTAAATTATAATTATAATCTAAATATCAATATATTTAACTTTTTCATGTTATATATTTTATATTAATTAACTTATGATTTAATGATATATTTATACTAAATAATTATAAGTTATCTTTTAAAATGATAAGTAATATGATTTTACATAAGTTATATGAACTATATAAGAATATTCAACTAAGCAAAAATAAGAAAATATCTTAAAAATTCAACTATCATTATAATTAACACTACCAATATAATTCTAAATTATAATATTTGAATTATAAATAAATTATTGCTTCTATAATTAAAAATTAATATTTTTAATTAAAATGTATTTTTTTAAATTAAAATTTAATTCTCTTTTTTAATTTATATATCACTTATTAATTAAATTCATTCATTACAATAGATACTTCCTACTAAAATAAGATTTATAATCTTAAATTATTCCTTGCTTTTAAATTATTCTCATTAATTAATTTTATTACAATATTATATTATGGCAAGTACTGTCATTAGTGGCACTTGTTATGTTTGTTAAAGATGGAAATATTTAGAATAAGAAAATGAAAGATAACACATTTATAAAAATATATTTTTCAATTAAATTAAATACAATAAAATTAAATATTTGATCCATCATGTTATGTTTGGTAAAGATGGAATTATTTCTTAGGAAAAGAAAATGAATTCAAAAAAATATAAAATACAATAAAATTAAATACTTATCCATTGTATTATGTTTGATAAAGATGGAATTAATTCTCTATACGTTTGACCAAAATAAGAAAACAATTAAGAAAAAAGATTTTAATCATTTCTAATATATTTTATTAGAACTTAAAATATTATATTTACATATTTTATTAGAACTTGAAAAGTTTTCTTGCATTTACTTTAATTTAAAGGTCGGAAAAAAAGGAATATTAATCATTGCACTCAGCTAAAGATAAAGTTTTGGTACGGGAAAAGTATGAAACAATAGAAAAAGTTAAAAACACTACTTTATTAAATAAAACAATAGAAAAAGTTAAAAACAATACTTTATAAAAGACAACGCACTCACCTAAAGATAAAATTTCAGTGGACTAACCTAAAGAGCAAGTCTAATCAACGCTTTCAATGTCAAGCCAACAGCAATTGGTTGAGCATCCAAAGACACTAAAGTGTTGTTGCTATGGACCATCTTAAATCCACGCGTTTAGCCTCTCATGCATTATTCACTTATTTGCCATCTATCTAATTAATGTTAAGATAGAAAGTTATATAAAAATATATTTAAGGTAATAAAAATTTAAAATAGTTACAGATAATCTTAAAAATGATATTAATCACTTACATTTATGTTAAATATTATTTGTTTGTAATTATAATAATATAAAATCAATGATTTGCAGGGAAACTGATTTTTTATAAAGTAAAATAAAGAAGTTAAAGGATAATATCATTTAAGTAGAATTTCAAGAGATGTTTATGCATTAGCTCATAATTTTAATATGTGTATGATTTGATAATTAACATCAATATGAATCATCTAATTAAAAATAATTCTATATAAGAGCATATTTTGAGTTTATGTATTACATAAATGAAGTTGTTATTTGAAAATGAAAGAAACAGGAAGATAAAAAAGTGAACATAATTTTAAATGTCTTAATAGAGATAATGCATTAAAAAAATATGAATTAGAATATATGTGTATACATTATTGTCCAAAGATTTTTAAAATTTACATAGAAGAAGAATGAATCAATATATTTGTCTTTATAGTAACACTTGTATTCAACTTAACCAATATATATATATATATATATATATATATATATATATATATATATATATATATATGTATATATATATATATATATATGTATATATATATATATATATATATGTATATATATATATATATATATATGTATATATATATATATATATATGTATATATATATATATATGTATATATATGTATATATATATATATATGTATATATATGTATATATATATATATATGTATCTATATGTATATATATATATATATATATATATATATATATATGTATATATATATATATATATATATATATATATATATATATATATATATGTATATATATATATATATATATATATTGAAATGGTTAGCTATATAATTTTGTTTATTTTTTGTTTAACTAGCTCCAGTTAAAAATGCCCTTCAAGAATCCTCTTGTTACTTTCTTGAGGTAACATATGCCCTATCTTGCATGCATGCATATTTTTCATATGTCAGTACATGTGATATATATGAATGCTACTAGTTTTGATGATCATCATTTAGTTGTGAAACATGTTTCATATAGTTGTAATGTGAGTCCTTGGTGATTAATGCTACTAGTCCTTATTGATCATCATTTCATTACATTTATGAGTGTTTATAGGTGCAATGTTTGGATTGAGAAAACATAAGGAACCAAAAGCCAATACAAATAAATATTGTAAATAAAAAAATTCAATAATATTACTACTTGCAAATCATATATAAAAACTTATTTCAAATATAATAGAAATTTTCTCATTAAATAGTTTAATGGGAAAATAACTATAATAGTTTCCTTTGATTTTTTTTCCTTTTATCTAGATTACAAATAAAATGTATTTAGGATTAGTATTAATGAAATATAAGTATTAACATAATATGCTTAAATAATACTTTTTAAAACGTGTAACTTTTTATAATGTATAACTATTTTTGTAGTTTTTATCTAAAAAATATTATGAAAAACTACAAAAATAGTATGATCACATTTGGTCACATTCTTTGTACACATGTCCATCATCAAAATATAGAAATTATTACTCCATTTTTTGAATAGAATTTAATTGAATATTGCTATTATCCACATTCATCACTAAGTGAAGATCTATTGTTTATACATGTATATATCTTTAATAATCATGTTAGTCACCTCTATGATAACCTGCTTAGTTTTGGAGAGCATTACAAAAGAAAGGTAAAGATGGAAAGTTATCAAATTTCAATAAGAATAGTATATAACTATAAAATAATTTTAGGAGAACAAGGGGGTTAGATCATAGTGGATAAGCATGGGAGTAAGAGTTGACATGGAATAATAAACAAGTGCCACATAGTGGCCTTTAGTTTTATAATTAATTTTAATTTATATGTAAAGTAATTTTTTAATTATAGATAATATAAAATTATTATAATTTATTTTTATTATTATAATTGTAATAATAATTTTTTTAATTTTGTAAATAATTATAAAATATAAATTATAATTATTTTTAATTGTAAATTAGTTTTATTTATAATTAATTTTAATGTTAATTATGTAGGTTTTTTAAGTTGGAGATATTTTTTTAGGAGTATACACTTAAAATGATAATAGCAATTTTATTATATTATTATATTAAATTTAAATTTATTAAATATATATTAAAAATAACAGAAATAGCTAATATCATCTTATCTATATAATGTGACACAAATTAGACATTAGACTATTTCTTTAAAAAAATTGTAAAAAATGAAGAAAATAATTAAAAAGAAACTCAAAAAACTTTTAAACATTCAATAATTAAATAACAATAATAAACCATGTATTCTATTTATATGAAATAATTATTAAATTTTTGTTTCACTCAATTAAAAGCTTAAAAAATAGAAACTTCAAATTAATTAAAATTTAATTAAAAATCAAAATGATTTTTAAAAATTTATGAAGTTCTCAAATAATAAAATGATATTTTTATAGAAATAAGTGGCCAGAATAATGCATTGAAACTATAAAAGTGCTAATAAAATTGATAAGTTTTACAACATTAATTCTTATTAATTAATATTAATCTTAATTAAAAAATTAAAAATAATTACAATAAAACAGTGTGTAATAATGTGTAATAATAACGAAGACTAACAATAAATATAACAAATATAAAATGTCCATTCTTGGCTATATCAAAACATTATTCTACCATCATGACCCATCATATTATGTATGGTAAAGACTTTATTTAAAGAAATGGCAATCACTCCGGCTGACTAAAACATAGTAATAAAGTTAAATCATTGAGCTGTTTAAGAAGAGACTGCATTTCCCACACAAACAACAAACAGCAAACTGCATTTCCCTGCCCTGCATCCCAAATAGAATGGCCTCCTCCATCTCTTTACACAGCCTGTCATCAGCACTTGCAATTTCAGTCTTTCTTCTTCACCCCTCCACGCCCTTCACTCTCCCATCCATTATTGTCCAACAGGTGTCCTTCCCATGAATCCCAAGCTCTGCTTCGCTTCAAAGCGGGCTTCAATGACTCTTCTGGCTCTCCTCTGAGTTCGTGGGTGAATGGAAGCGACTGTTGCACCAACTGGACTGGCATCTCCTGCGACAATCACACCAACCACGTTGTCTCTGTTCAAGTAGGCTATCCTTTCAACGGTGTGATATCTGACAGCCTCTGCCAACTTCCTTTCCTCACATCACTCACTATAGGAGGAGCATCAGGTACTACCATTCCTCCCTGTTTGAGAAATCTCTCGCATATGCAATCTCTAGTTTTATCTTTTAATAGCTTGAGTGGGAATATTCCCCCTTCCCTCTGTTTGCTCACCCGCCTTACAGGACTTAGACTTGACAGCAATAACTTGAACGGAATCATACCTTCCTGCCTTGGCAACCTGACTTTACTTGAACGGCTGTCGATTCATGATAACCAGCTAAGTGGGACCATCCCCTCTTCATTTTCTCGGCTTTCCTCCCTCACTCAGTTGTATGCTAATGGCAATCGTTTCAATGAAACCATCTCTTCTTCCTCACTTCCACCTTCTTTAGACACCCTATCCTTGGTCATTAAACCATCACCAGTCGATTTCAGAAACTTTCTTTCACAACCTTACAAGCCTAAATCATTTGTATTTATCTGATTGTGTGCTAAATATTAGCCCAACCTGGATTCCACCATTTCAGTTATTTGGGTTACATATGGTGTCGTGTATGACTGATGGTGAATTTCCACCTTGGATTTCAACACAATTCTCACTTAAAACCTTGGAATTGAGTAACATCAGTCTTGTGGGTGTAATTCCCTCTTGGCTGTGGGTAACAAATCCTTTTTTGGAGAGACTAATTCTTTCAGGAAACCATTTGGAAGGAAGCCTATTCTCAAACAATTCAATAGGGATGCATTTAGAGGAGCTCGATTTGTCTAGAAATGGATTAAGCGACTGTATCCCATCAATGTGGCCTTCTAATATTACAATTTTGCAGCTGAATGATAATTTGTTTAGTGGCAATATTCCTCCGAGCCTGGGCAATTTATCTCAACTCCAGCTATTAAATCTTGCAAACAATTTGTTCACTGGCAATATTCCTCCAAGCCTAAGCAATTTATCTCAACTCCGGCTATTAAATCTGCAAACAATTTGTTCACTGGCAATATTCCTCCAAGCCTAAGCAATTTATCTCAACTCCGGCTATTAAATCTGCAAACAATTTGTTCACTGGCAATATTCCTCCAAGCCTAAGCAATTTATCTTAACTCCGGCTATTAAATCTTGCAAACAACAACATAACTGGAGTAATCCCTGTGAGTTTGTCCAATTGCTCTTCTCTTCTTATTCTAAATTTGAGAAATAATAGTTTAGAGGGAAGCTTACCTCATGAATTCAGTAAGTAAGCTGAGTGAATTAAGTTCATTAGTTGTTCACAGCAATAAATTAGATGGATCATTCCCTTCTTTACTAGGAAATTGTTCAAAGCTAGAGGTTCTTGATATTGGGAACAATTTATTTGGAGGTGAAATATCTGATATGGTTATAAATCTTTCAAACCTAAGAGTATTGGTGATGGAGGACAACAAGTTTATAGGCAATATTCCTTCAAATATAGGTCAATTAAGGAAACTCAATATCTTGCACCTTTCATCCAATCATATGTCTGGTTTAATTCCACAGACAATCATATCATTGCAAGCAATGGCAAATGAGAGTCAGGATGGTTATCGAGTGTCTGATTATGGTATTTATTATAAAGATGGATTGGATATGACTTCAAAAGGAAGAGATGAGCATTACACATATATCCTTTCCACTCTCACATCCATAGATCTCTCCAATAATTATTTTGAGGGGGGAATTTCTCCCGATTTTGGTAATTTGAAGGGGTTAAGATTTCTAAATCTTTCAATGAACAATTTGAGTGGGACCATTCCAAGGAGTTTAGGAGATATGAGCCAGCTAGAATCCTTAGACCTTTCAAGAAATAAATTTTTAGGACATATCCCTATAGAATTTGATTCTCTAAACTCTTTAAGCTTCTTGAATTTATCAAACAACAACCTTTCTGGAAGAATACCACAAGGACCACAGATGACAACATTTGAAACATCTTCCTTTGTAGGGAATCCATTTTTATCAGGGTGTCCCTTGCCCAAAAATTGTTTTAGGCCACACTTTGTTCTTCCTCCTCCAGTTCCAATTAGCAAAAGAAAGAGAAGCACTAAACTATTGGATACAATTGTCTGAAGGACATTGTTGGATTAGCTATGTGTTGTCTTTGATGTCACACAAATGTCATATCAATTATTGCTCTCAGTATCTACCGAATTCAGTCGGTCAACTAAGCGGTTCTCAGTATCTACCGAGTTCAGTCGGTCAGCTAAGCGGTTCTCAATATCTACTGAGCTCAGTCGGTTAGCTAGGCAGTTTTTAGTGTCTACCGAGTTCTCTCGGGTGTCTATAGGAAACATGACAGGATATCAGTGTTAACCGAGCCTCCTCGGTTATTGAAATAAATTAGTGGTTACCGAGCTCTCTCGGTCTCCAAAGGATGTTGCAGAATTCGCTGTGGTTACCGAGTTCTCTTGGTCACCGAAGGAAATCTTTTCAGGATTAATGTTTACCGAGCATGGTCGACCCTTTCAAAGAATTTTGTTATTATAGTTTGTTTATCCCAGCCAACTGTTATAATAATTATTAGTGCCGACTTGTCAATCTAAATGATTATGAAATGGCATATATATATATAGAAGGTCAAATGATGAATAAGAGATATACAACATGCAGAAATCATTTTGAAGAAAGGTGTGTGTGAATTTTGAAGGATGGTTAGATATCCTTGAGGAGCAGCAAAGATTTAATTAATCAGTAAGGATCTAGTGAAACAGAACAAAGATCTATATTCAACAATTCAGTTGTAGGTTATTTCATTGTTACTCTCTAGCAATTGTAGCAGTGATATCAAAATCTCTTAACCGAGTTGGTTTAACAACCATTTTGTAAATCCTCTAACAAGGTAACAGTTCTATTGAATTATTTCAAGACCTCTTACAAGGCCACTCCTAGCAGGGTGATTAAATCCTCTAACAAGGTCACACCTAACAGTGTGTTTTGTAACCTTTTACCAGGTTGGCTTCTAACCGGGCATCACTTCAGAAGAGTGAAAAATAGTAACTAGTTACATTGGTGGTTTTTCCCATATTGGGTTTCCACGGTAAATCTGGTGTCTCTTGTGTTCATGTTATTTTCTTTATTCATGTAAGTTAATCAGTGATGAATGATTAAGAACAATTTAATTATTACACACTTCAAGGATCAAGTTTTTAGCATTTCTCTGTATATTTACCGAGTGGCACAGTAAATAATTTGTTAAGATATTTAAGGGATCAGTGGTAATATTTTTGTGGTTAACTGATTCACCCCCCCCTCTCAGTTACTGCATCTATATTTCCAACAATTGGTATCAGAGCTTTTGGTGCTTGTAGGAAGGTTTTCAAGGACCTAAGCTAAAGATCAGGATGTCTTACAAAAGAGAAATTCCAAGGCTTAACAGAAATAACTTTTCAGCATGGCAAGGTCTCATGAGATTACATCTAGCTTCCATTGGTGATTCAGGATGGCACATTAACTGTTGAAGACATTGCAGAGAAGAAGAACCATAACACTATGATGATAGACATTGCATCAACTCTTAGCTATGAAGAATTTGATGGAATCAAAGACTGCACAACTGCTCATGAAATGTGAAACAAGCTGAAGAAAATCTATGGCGGTGATGACAATGTGAAGAGAGCCAAAGCAGAGAGCCTAAGAGGATAGTTTGATCAAATGAAAATGAGAGAAGAAGAAAACATTGCAAAATATGTTGAAAGAATCAAGACAAGTGTTAGTGCAATCAGAGCTTCTGGAGGAAAAATTGATGATGAAACAGTTATAAGTACAGTTCTTAGAATATTACTCCCTATTTATGCAATAAGAGTTTATGTTATTCAAGAAAGAAGATGTGAAGAAAATCACAATATAACTTTGGATGCCTTAGTTGGAAGATTGACAGCCTTTGAACTGGATAACTATGACAACTATGTTCCAACTTCTAAAAATATTGAATCAACTTTTGAGGCCAAACTTTCACTCAAGAAAGGGAAGAAAATCCAATCAGAAAGTGAAGAAGAATCAGAGGAAAGTTCTGATAGCGATCTTAAAGTTATTGAAGCATTACTTGCAAAGAAGTATTCAAGAGGCAGAGGAAAATACAGAGGTAAAACTCCCTTAATCTATTTTTCATGTGAAGAAATTGGTCATATTGCAGCTAGGTGTCCAAACAAGCAAAGCAAAGATGAGAAGAAAAATTACAAGTACAATGGCAAGAAAAATTTCAAATCATTCAAGGATAAATGTAAGAAAACATGTTTCTTAGCTAAAGATTCAGATGATAGTGAAGAAGAAATTGTTTTCATTGCTGTAAAAGATGAATCTGATAATGATGAAGATGAGATGGCACTTATCTCTCATATAAGCAAGAATGATACATGGATTATAGACAGTGGATGCTCACATCATATGATTGGTGACAGGACCAAGTTTGAACACTTTGAAAACTTTGATGGTGGTAATGTAAGGTTTGGAAACAATAAACCCTGTTGTATAAAAGGAAAGGGATGAATTTCATTAACCAAAGAAGTTATATGTGATAATGCATATTGGGTCGAAGGACTAAAGCATAATCTCCTAAGTGTAGCACAGCTAATCAACATTGGATTCAAGGTCGAATTCATGAATGGCAAAGCAAGACTGCTGGATGACAAAGGAAAACTGATAGGATCAAGCAAACAAACCAAATGTAACCTGTTTTATCTTGATCTTGGTGATTACTCATGTTTTATTGCTCAAATTGAAGAAAGTTGGTTATGGCACAAAAGGTTATGTCATGTAAATTTTGACAACATGATGAAAATAAGCAAATTCAAGAAAGTAAGAGGTATTCCTACTTTGAAGAAACCTGATGTTGGTCTATGCAAGAATTGTCAAATTGGTAAAATGGGAAAGTCTAGTTTCAAAAGTAAAAACTATCAGTCTGAAGATATTTTGGAAATTGTGCATACTGATTTATGTGGACCTATTGGAATTGAGAGCTATACTGGAGAAAAATTCTTTATTCTCTTTGTTGATGATTATTCTAGAATGATGACTGTTATGTATTTAAGAGAAAAGTCTGAAGCATTTGAGAAGTTCAAATGGTATTTAGCAAGAGTAGAAAAGGAAACAGGAAAAAGAATAAAATGCTTGAGATCAGACAGAGGTGGTGAATTCATCTCCCATGAAATCAATAATTTCTGCATTGAAAGAGGAATCAAAAGACAGGTATCAGCCCCGAGAACTCCTGAGCAGAATGGAATAGCTAAAAGAAGGAACAGATCTATCATGGACTGTGCAAGGACTCTAATGATTGAAAAGAACATTGCTATGAAATACTGGAAGGAAGCTATCAGCACTGTAGTTCATACCTTGAACCGAGTACAGCTGAGAAAAGACACATTCAAGACTCCATATGAGCTATGGTATGGCTACAAACCAAATGTAAGTTACCTAAAAGTATTTGGTAGTAAATGTTACATCTTGAAAAAATCCAGAAAAGGAAAATTTGATGTAAAAAGTGATGAAGGAATATTTTTGGGATATTCTTGCAAAAGTAAGGCATATAGATGTCTAAATTTGTCTACTCACAAAATTATAGAAAGTGCACATGTGAGAATTGATGAGTTTGCAGAAAAGATTGAAGAAGAAAGCAGAAAAGAACCAGAGGACTATAGAAAATTTGTTTACATCGAACCTGATACAT
The DNA here is from genome assembly GCA_027943335.1 of Chamaecyparis obtusa. Classification (NCBI taxonomy): domain Eukaryota; kingdom Viridiplantae; phylum Streptophyta; class Pinopsida; order Cupressales; family Cupressaceae; genus Chamaecyparis; species Chamaecyparis obtusa. Next base: position 6,521 of record BSBK01001827.1, on the reverse strand, counting down.
TGCTAGACACATGTAAGGAGACTACATCTACCGAGCCCAGTACAGTAACTGAGTCACAAGAAGAAGTTCTAACCGAGTCACAAAGTACCGAGTCTCAGTCTGAAGCTACCGAGCAAGTATCTACCGAGCCCGAGCAATCTGAACCTGAAGATGAAGAAGATGACAATATAACTCATTCAGGAAGGAAGGAACCTGTATTAGCCAAGTACATCAGAAAGCATCATAAACCAGATCAGATTATTGGAAACAAATCAGATGGTACTATGACAAGAAGTAAACTAAAAGGTACATGTTTATTTGCTGATTTTGAACCTAAAAATGTCAAAGATGCATTAGAAAATGAAAGTTGGATTGAGGCTATGAATGAAGAAATAGAGAAAATAGAGAAAAATAAGACATGGACTCTTGTACCTAGGCCTAAAGATAAGAATGTAATTGGGACAAAATGAGTATTCAGAAATAAATTGAATGAAGATGGTCAAGTATCAAGAAACAAAGCAAGATTGGTATGTAAAGGATATTCTCAAGAAGAAGGAATAGATTATGGAGAGAATTTTTCTCCTGTTGCAAGATTAGAAGGTGTGAGGACTTTACTTGCATATGCAACACATAAAGGATTTAAGGTATATCAGATGGATATCAAATCTGCTTTTCTCAATGGTATTCTTGAGGAAGAAGTCTAAATTGAGCAACCTAAAGGTTTTATTGATCCAGACAAAAGGGATATGGTCTGCAAATTACACAAAGCATTGTATGGTCTGAAATAAGCTCCTAGAGCATGGTATGAAAGATTACATAACTATCTTACTCAGATTAATTTCAAAAGGGCTAATGACAACAACAATTTATACATCAAAGAAGGATCAGATAACAAAATTGTTTTGGCAGAAATATTTGTGGATGATACTATGTTTACAGGAAATGATGATCAGTGCAAAGAATTTTTAGAGCTTATGAACAAAGAATTTGAAATGTCTATGTTTGGTCAGATAAAATTCTTTGTTGGACTTCAGATTTAGCAGAACCAAAATGGTATCTACATTACTTAGTCTAAATATATCAGGGAAATACTTAAGAAATTTGGTATGGAAGATTCAAAACCAGTTGGTACACCCATGTGTACTGGACTGAAGCTTACCAAAGATGATGATTCAAAAGAAGTAGATCAGACCTTATACAGATCAATGATTGGAAAATTACAGTATGTAGTACACACAAGGCCTGATATTGCCTTAGCAGTTGGAATAGTGGAAAGATTCTCGGCTAAACCCAGAGAAAATTACATGATGGCAATCAAAAGAATCTTGAGGTATTTAAGGGGAACTGAAGATTATGGCTTGTGGTATAAATTTGGAGGCAATTTAGATTTAAAAGTGTTTACTGATGCTGATTGGGCAGGAAACATTGATGACAGAAAGAGTACAAGTGGTGGAGCATTCTTTCTTGGCAAGAGGTTAGTATCTTGGACTAGTAAAAAGAAAAACTGCACATCCCAATCCACAGCAGAAGCAGAATATGTTGCTACAGCAGTAAACTGCTCTAATATTATATTGTTTAAATAGCTTTTGGAAGGCATGAAGGTTGAGATCAAAGAACCAGTTGTTATGTTTTGTGATAATACCAGTGCAATAAATATTTCAAAGAATCCAGTAATGCATTCCAAAACTAAGCACATTGCAATTAAATATCACTTTGTCAGAGAATTGGTACAGGACAAGGAAATTAGATTGGAATATATTCATACCAAAAAACAAATTATAGATATCTTCACCAAGCCACTACCTAAGGATGCATTCTTGTATCTAAGAGGCAAGTTAGGGGTCACTCCCCTATCCGAGGTTCACTAAATAAAGTTTTAGTGATGCATCAACCAGAACATGTTGAAGATCAATCAGTTGATGCAGCATAGTCAAGGAATCATTGCATATGAATCAGTACATAAGGTACATTGATATTTACCGTAACTGTGTAAGTTGTCTTTGGCATGTGTTGTCAAAGAGGGAGAGTTTGCCGTCATTTTAAGAAATTTCTAAGAAGAATAATTTGAGAAGTTAAGAGGGAGAGTTCTCAGTCAGAGAAAGAAGTTTGAAGATGTTGAGAATCAAAATGAAGCTAAGTTTATGTTTCTTACTCTTGGTTTATCTGTGAAATTTCATTGTGCTATGACATGTTGTGTTGCCATCAATGCCAAAGAGGGAGATTGTTGGATACAATTGTCTGAAGGACATTGTTGGATTAGCTATGTGTTGTCTTTGATGTCACACAAATGTCATATCAATTATTGCTCTCAGTATCTACCGAATTCAGTCAGTCAACTAAGCGGTTCTCAGTATCTACCGAGTTCAGTCGGTCAGCTAAGCGGTTCTCAGTATCTATCGAGCTTAGTCGGTCAGCTAGGCGGTTTTTAGTGTCTACCGAGTTCTCTCGGGTGTCTAAAGGAAACATGACAGGATATCAGTGTTAACCGAGCCTCCTCGGTTATCGAAGGAAATTAGTGGTTACCGAGCTCTCTCGGTCTCCAAAGGATGTTGCAGAATTTGCTGTGGTTACTGAGTTCTCTCGGTCACCGAAGGAAATCTTTTTAGGATTAATGTTTATCGAGCATGGTCGGCCCTTTCAAAGAATTTTGTTATTACAGTTTGTTTATCCCAGCTGACTGTTATAATAATTATTAATGTTGACTTGTCAATCTAAATGATTATGAAATGGCATATATATATAGAAGGTCAAATGATGAATAAGAGATATACAACATGCAGAAATCATTTTGAAGAAAGGTGTGTGCGAATTTTGAAGGATGGTCAGATATCCTTGAGGAGCAGCAAAGATTTAATTGATCAGTAAGGATCTAGTGAAATAGAATAGAGATCTATATTCAGCAATTCAGTTGCAGGTTATTTCATTGTTACTCTCTAGCAATTGTAGTAGTGATATCAAAATCTCTTAACCGAGTTGGTTTAACAACTATTTTGTAAATCCTCTAACAAGGTAACAGTTCTATTGAATTGTTTCAAGACCTCTTACAAGGCCACTCCTAGTAGGGTGATTAAATCCTCTAACAAGGTCACACCTAACAGTGTGTTTTGTAACCTTTTATCGGGTTGGCTTCTAACCGGGCATCACTTCAGAAGAGTGAAAAATAGTAACTAGTTACATTGGTGGTTTTTCCCATATTGGGTTTCCACAGTAAATCTGGTGTCTCTTGTGTTCATGTTATTTTCTTTATTCATGTAAGTTAATCAGTGATGAATTCTTAAGAACAATTTAATTATTACACACTTCAAGAATCAAGTTTTCAGCATTTCTTTGTATATTTACCGAGTGGCACAGTAAATAATTTGTTAAGATATTTAAGGGATCAGTGGTAATATTTTTGTGGTTAACTGATTCACCCCCCCCCTCTCAGTTACTGCATCTATATTTCCAACACTAAACATCCTTGGTATGGGATAGCAATCAGATTGTCATATGGAGTAGCTTTTGGAGTGATAGTGACATTGATCGTGACAAAAATAAGCTAGAGAAGGATATACTTCAATAGAGTTGACACAGTCCTAAAATTCTTGTTTCCATGGATGAAGAACCTGACACTATAAAGTGATGCATCTATAATTCATTCAAATGTGATTTTTTTTTACCTTCTTTCAAGTATTTATGATAAATCAAAATATTAAAATGCTAAAATTTAAAAGGAAATTAGTAATTATCATTTAAGAAAAATTCTAATTAGATATTATAAATAGTTTGTAGTAATTTTAAACTAAATAATGGAATCCTTTGATTGTTACTAATATATAGATCTATGTGCAAGAATCTATTTTTGCTTGGATGGTTTCTTGGTGCATCTTCCTTATTGAAGACATCTATTGTTGCTAGCTTCACTCAAGATATTATATTATATAGTTTATCTATTTGTGCTAAAGTAAGACTCTATATAATTCAATGTTTGTAAATCTTTAATATACTTCATGTGATTTTGGAAGGACTTGCATTAAAGAGAAAACCATATGCTTATATGAAGAAAGAAAATGCTTAAAACATTAAAAGAAATCTATTTTGTTTAGATATTTGTGAAACACTTGATGCATGGCCAATAAAGTCGCAAACCTTCAAGTGTAAATAATATGTAAAAAACAAATGGTTTTCAGCTCATGAAAAAGTGTGAAATACTTTTCTTCTTCATTCAACAAGACGTGATGTTTTTGAATTCATAAATTATTTGTGAGCTACACATTCATAGGTTTTTTTTTTATTGATGTCTTTATCCGCATTTTTTTAATTAGAAACCAGAGAACATTTCTTATAACATTTTAGTAATTTAATTTATTTGTAGTGTATATATTTTTTAATGCTTAAATCATCAATATAACCAGCTTATTGGAAGCATATCATCTTTTCTAGGATGTCTCTTTTTGTTAAAGTATTTATATTTGTCTAAAAATTAACTAAGTGGTAACATTCTAGATTAGTTGGGTTATAGATCTATTTAATAATGAATAAGAAGGAGAAGTTTCTTCTGATTTTGGGAATTTGAAGAGGTTGAGGCTTCCAAATCTTTCAACGAGCAATTTAAATGGGACCATTCCAAGTAGTTTGGGAGAAATGAGTCATCTAGAATCATTAGATGTTTCAAGAAATAAATTTTTAGGACAAGTCCCAATCAAGCTTGTTTAACTAAACTCTTTAGATTTCCCAAATTTATCAAGCACCTAATTTTTAGAAAGTAAATTGCAATTAAGACATATAACCACATTGAATGAATCCTCTTTTCTAGGAAATCCTAATTTATGGGGGTGTCCACCCAAAAATTATTCTCCGCGACAATATTTCCATCCTCCAATTCTAAATGACAAGGAAAACAAAACCACTAAATATCCTTGGAATCATGGGAAAGTATTGGGATTGTCATATGGAGTAGCTTTTGGAGGGATAGTGTCATTGATCCTTATAAAAAAGAGTTGGAGAAGAAATTACTTAAATAAGGTTGCTACAATTCTAAAAAGTTTGTTTCCATGGTTGAAGAATCTAACACTACAAAGGGGTAGATCTATAATTCATAGAATGTGATTTTTTATCATCTTATGAAATATATTTATCATAATTTAAATTATTAAAATGCAAAAATATAAAAGATAGTACTCAATTTTTTTGACAATTTATTATTGGTTGTTCTATATATTAATTATGGATTATTTGTAGTTCTTTTAAATTGAATATGAAATTATTTCATTAGTACTAACATATAGCTCTATCTACATGTGCCTATTTTTTATTAAGACATTTTTTAGATGTATTTACCTTGTCAAAGGTATGCTGTTATTGTTGGACTCACTTGGCATGTTATCTTATATAGGTTAATTATTTATGCTAAATCAAAATTGTATATAGTTTAATATTTAAAAATATTGTATCCATTGTATGTGATTCTTGAAAGGACCTATATCCATTAGAAAGCTCCTATACTCATATGGAGAAAGAATAGACTTAAAATTTTCAAAATTACTTATTTTTCTTAGAAATATGAAAGAAAAAGTATTTTTGAGGCACTTAATACACCACAAAAAATCTAGTTTTAAACAAATTCAAGCATAAATAATTAAATTAATAGTTATTTTCAGCTTCTTGAAAAAGTGTCAACCAATTCCTAAATTTTTAACTTATTAGTGTTGCAACATTCATAAGTTTGCATTGCTTATTGATTCTATTATATTCTTTTCCCTTTTCTCCAAATATATAGTTAAGATAAATCTATTGTAATACTTCAATTATTGAATGATTGTTGAATATATATACATATTTTTTTATTACAAAGTAATTATTGATATATTAGAAAATCATTATATTCTATATATCACATCCAAATATTAATATGGTGTCCAATTTAAGTTGCCTATCTTTCTAAATTTGTACTACAATATGATGAGCATATATATATGAATGAAAATATCATTAAAATGTTATAACATTTTTAAATATTTGAAGAAAAATGAGAAAAGTCTTGCAATGTGGGTAAATATCCAAGTTCACTTGCTAATTGATCAATTGATTGAATGGTATTTTCTATTAAAACTTAATTTTTGTTACACTAAAAAGGAAATTATGAATAAAATATTTAGAAAAATGTAATTACTAATAATGAATATATTATAAGACTATAGAAAACATTTCAAAGGGAATCTCCTCCCTTCTATCCCTATCATAGAAACTGAGGGTATGGAAGCTTTCAAGGATAGAGAAGTCATTGTCAAAAGAAATGTGATCTTTCTGCTACACTACCTGCATATCTGAAAGCCTATGAAGGAGGACTGGTTCTATGAGTACTGACATCTAAATGAGGTTGGAAACGCAGACATGGATTGTTTTTCAGAATCTAAGTCAGAGAACCTAGTTGAACCATGGTTGGAGGAAGGGAAGCAGCACAAGAAAAAGAAAAAATGACTACACGATTCAGAAAGCTCAGATTCACAAGTTAGGGACCGATAAAGGTAGCCTGTAATTGGATTTATGAAAACCTCTCCTAT